>CAOKZL010003735.1:0-101987 GCA_948472985.1 Iguana delicatissima | reverse complement strand
AAAGTATAGCAAAATTATTTAAAATTTTAGAAGAATTTGGAGAGGTAGCAGGATTTAAAGTGAATAGAAATAAATCAGTGATTTTAACTAAGAATATGGAAAAAGGGGTGCAAAAGAAATTGGAATTAATTTCAAATATCAAGATTGGGCATAAAGTTAAATATTTAGGTATTTTTATTACAAGCAAAAATTTAGATTTGGTGAGTAATAATTATATCTCAATATGGAAGAATATAGAAAATAAATTAATCATATGGTCAAAATTGAAACTTTCTTTGTTAGGACGTATTGCAGTAATCAAGATGAGTGTTCTCCCTAAATTATTGTATATATTTCAGACTATTCCAGTATTGAAAGATGAGAAAATTATTGAAGGGTGGTCTAAGAAAATTAAAAGTTTCTTATGGTTAGGGAAGAAGCCGAGGATTAACGAAAAAATTTTAATGGATAGCAAGGATAGAGGGGGTTTGGCGCTACCCAATCTTAAATTATATTATAGATCTTGTGCTTTGAAGTGGATCCTGGATTGGATCAATACAGAAAATGTAAGATTATTAACATTGGAAGGTGCATCTAATAAATTTGGTTGGCATGGGTACTTATGGTACCACGAAGCATTAGAAGATAAAGAATTTAATAAAAATATAATCAGAAAGAGTTTATTGAAGGTGTGGAATATTTACAAAAAAAAAATTTATTTAAAGAAGCCAAGATGGATTTCGGTGCAAGAAGCCTTTTTTAAAGAATTATATACTACAAATAGGAAATGTTTGACGTATGAAGAAATACTGTGTAAACAAGGGGGTAAAGATGAATTGTTAACATTGGATGAATTGAAAGAATTGGGATTTAAAGGGAATTGGTTACATTATAGAATACTTCATGAAATGTTTAAGAAAGATATTGCGGAAGATGGAATCCAGGAGAAGGGTACAGATTTTAAAGAATTAGATATTAAATATCTAATTGGCGGCGATCACATCATTGGGAAAATATATCACATATTATTAAAATTAGAAACTGAACAGATAATAATTAAGGATTTTATGATTAAATGGTCAAGGGATCTGGGATATTCTATTGAGTTAGCTGAATGGAGAAAGGCCTGGAATATAAACGTAAAATTCACGAGAAGTGTACATTTGAGAGAAAATTTCTATAAAATGTTATATCGATGGTATATTACACCACAAACTATTGCCAGAATGTTTAGCAATTATTGTAATAGATGTTGGAAATGTGGTAAGAAATTAGGAACAATGTATCATATGTGGTGGGAGTGTAAGAGGGTAAAGGAATATTGGGGGAAGATCCATAATTTAGTTAAAAATATATTGGAAATCGATTTGAAACTTAGTCCGGAGCTATATTTGTTGAATATGTTTGTGGGAGCTAATAAAAAGTACCAGAAGCAATATGGTAGAATTCTTCTATATATGGTGACGGCCGCAAGAATTGTCTATGCTTCCAACTGGAGAAGTCAAGAGATACATTCGCAGGATCAATGGATATTGAAATTATATGAAATGTTTCAAATGGATTTGTTGACTGCATTAATGGATGATAAGACTGAGAAGGTTAAAGTCAAAAAGGAATGGTCCTTAGTGGCCAAAATCTGGAAAAAGGACTGGAAAGAGGTTTATATAGAATGAGGGGTTTATATTAATATTACTATTTGTTATTTCTGTATGTGATACTTGTTTATATTTTTTAATCTATGTCTGTATGTTTTTTTATTGTCAATAAAAATATTTTAAAAAAATTAAAAAATAAAGAAATCAAAATGGTTGACTAAAGAACTCTCAGTTGAGCTAAGTGTTAAAAGAAACATGTACAGGAAATGGAAGAATGGAGAAATCACCGAAGAGGAATTCAAACAAATAGCCAAGAGATGTAGGGAGAAGGTCAGAAAAGCTAAAGTGCAGAATGAACTCAGGCTTGCCAGAGTCATTAAAAACAATAAGCAGGGCTTTTGTAGATATGTCGACAGCAAAAGGAAAAACAAGGAAATGATAGATTCGCTGTGCGGAGAAGATGGCCAATTGCTAACAAGGGGAAGAGAGAAGGCAGAACTACTCAACACCTTCTTTGCCTCAGTTTTCTCACAAAAGGATAGAAGTACTCAACCTAGGGGGTGGGGAGCAGGTGAGGAAGGCAGGGGAATGCAGCACAGAATAGCTAGAGAAGTAGTACAGGAATACCTGGCTAAACTAGATGAATTTAAGTCTCCAGGGCCAGATGAATTACATCCAAGGATATTTAAAAAACGGGCAGAAGTCATTTCAGAACCACTCACAATAATCTTTGAGAACTCTTGGAGAGCAGGAGAAGTCCCAGCAGACTGGAGAAGAGCAAATGTCATCCTCATCTTCAAGAAGAGAAAAAAGGAGGACCCGAATAATTATCAACCGGTGAGCCTGACATCAATACCCAGAAAGATCCTAGAGGAGATTATTAAACAGTCAGTTTGTAATTACTTAGAAAACAATGCTGTAATCACTAAAAGTCAACATGGATTTCTCAGAAATAAGTTGTCCCAGACTAATCTTATTTCTTTTTACGATAGAGTTGCAAACTTGATAAATGAAGGGAATGCTGTGGGAGTATCATATCTTGATTTCAGTAAGGCCTTTGACAAAGTTCCCCATGATATTCTTGCAAAGAAAATAGTAAAATACAGGCTGAACAGAGCTACTGTTAGGTGGATTTGTAATTGGTTGACCGAACAAACTCAAAGGGTGCTCACCGATGGCTGCTTTTCAATTTGGAGAGAAGTGACTAGTGGGGAGCCAAAGGGTTCTGTCTTGGGCCCAATGCTATTCAACATCTCCATCAATGACTTGTAGAGGGCACGCTGATCAAATTTGCAGATGACACCACATTGGGTGGGGTTGCTAATACGCCAGAGGACAGGATCAAAATTCAAAATGACCTTAACAGATTAGAGAGCTGGGCCAAAGCGAACAAAATGAATTTCAACAGAGAGAAATGTAAGGTCCTGCATTTAGGCAGAAAAAATGGAATGCACAAATAGAGGATGGGGGACACATGGCTGTATAACAGTATGTGTGAAAGGGATCTAGGATCTTGGTAGCTCACAAGCTGAACATGAGTCAGCAGGGTGATGTGGCAGCCAAGAAAGCCAATGAGATTTTTCATTTCATCAATAGGAATATGGTGTCTAGATCGAGGGAGGTAATGGTACCACTGTATTCTGCATTGGTTAGACCACATTTGGAATACTGTGTCCAGTTCTGGGCACCTCAGTTCAAGAAGGATATCGCAAACTGGAATGTGTCCAGAGGAGGGCTACCAAAATGATGAAGGATCTGAAAGCTTTGCCCCATGAGGAGTGGCTGGGGGAGCTGGGTATGTTTAGTCTGCAGAAGAAAAGGTTAAGAGGGGACATGATAGCTGTGTTTAAATATTTGAAGGGATGTCATGTCAAGGAGTGAGTGGGCTTGTTTTCCACTGCTCCAGAGACTAGGACAAGGAGCAATGGATTCAAGCTGCAGGAAAGGAGATTCCACTTGAACCTCAGGAAGAACTTCCTGCTGGTCAGAGCTGTCTGGCAGTAGAATATGCTGCCTCAGGGTGTGGTGGAGTCTCCTTCTCTGGAGGTTTTTAAGCAGACGCTGGATGGCCATCTGTTGGCAATGCTTTGATGTGTGCTCCTGCATGGCAGAGGGTTGGACTGGATGGCTCCGGTTGTCTCTTCCAACTGTATGATTCTGTGACATACAGTATGATTTAGTTGTTTGGTAGTTCGTCTCCCCTTCAATTCCATAGCACAGTCAACATCCTGATGAGACAGAAGCATATTGCACTCTTACTGCCCCCACCTCCTGCAAGTCATCATACACCTCTGGGATTCTCACAGTGTCCAAATACATAAGTTTGGTAGTTAGAGCTGTCACTCGCCTCCCACAGTTCTGGTCTGAGCAGTTCTAGGAGCAGTTAACTCATGTGTGACCTCAACATACTGCCGAAGAGAAGCTTATAGTCCCACCTTTCCATCACACATGCAGGTCATAGAAATATAACTAGTTCAGTGCCAGTACTACCAGGTGATTGACTGTGGGCGCCAACATAAATTATATAGTCTCCCAGTGGTCTCTCCTGGCAAAGGACTGGCAAGGCCTGGTGCCTCACCAAGCCTCCTTTCATTTCACTCCCATCTATCTTGACAAAATTAATAGGAGACTTCAGTTCTTCTAGCTGTAACCCATTTCCCAAAGCAATTATGAAGTTCATTAGGCAACAGTGTATCCTGAATCCAAAACAGCTACCAAGTCCATGCCATTATGTCTTAACTTACTTGGCAAATATAAGGGTAGCACTCCCACTCATCACCATCTCAATGCACCTCCATAGTGCTGCCTTGTTACCCTGTTTACTGGGGGTCCCGTGAAGGACACCTAAATGTGCTCAACTATAGGTGGGGAAAATTAGCTCAGAGCACTGCTTTAGCATTACGAGAGGCAGGGTAACTTAGCAGGATCTTGTAACCCAGTGTTTACAGGGTCAGGCCAGTCAAGGAGCAGACCGGTTTGAAAATAATGAATGATCTTTATTAAATACAGGCACACAACTAAGCAACACATTCACACAGATAACTAAGGAAAATAAAGGTGTGAGTAGGATAGTGGGATTTTCAGAGGGATAGTTGGTTCGGGTGATACGACACCTGTTCCTGAAGCCCGGAAGAAGATAGAGAGCAATGCTGGGGTTCGGTGTGGCTCAGCACGTGGAGCCACACCGAAAAGCGACAGCAAGGTGGTATGGAACTCGGGAGCGATCCAAGGAAGGTCTCGGAATCAGGGGTTTTTATAGGGAGAAGTGTGACTGCAGGCTATGCCTTACTCGGGGACAACAATGAGTTTTGGGTGCAAGACAATATCTCTGAAAGGTCACAATTTAGCATGATGGATTCAGAGCCGAATTAACAATGGTGTAGTCAGTATGTAAATGTGCAACGCTTGACCTTGGATAGTTCAGCCTTTGTCAAGTTGCCTGCTCGGGGCAGGGAGCCTTTTGTAGGTAGCGCGCATACATAATATGGTGTTTACCGGGGAGGTCCCTGAAGCTGCGATCTGGCTATTTCTGGCTTGCCTGTATTGTTTGAGAATATTTCAGCAGTTAAATGCCGAGTCTAGTTTTGTGCTTGTCCGGGGGCCTCACAAACACGTGGAGAGGGGTGGTATGGTAAGGCCAAATTATGATATCAAAGTGATATCTAGTGCTATTGCCAGGTAGGCCTAAACTGCAGTAACAGCCTGCCCATCAGTACTCAGAACAGGCAGTCCTCATTTCCCAGTGGTTCCTCTTCATTGTCTATCATCACCTTGGCACTCTGCTTAGCTGTATTGAGAGCTGCTGGGTTGTCACACCACTTCTATGTGGTCAGTACCAGAGTAGTTGATTTCCTAGGAGCTTTGCTTTTGCCCCCTGTCCATTTCAGCCCTTGTCCATTGGTATCCTTCTGCGTCTTGAGGCAAGTGGCCATCTGATACCCATCTTGGCTTCACCATAAGCATAGCCCTAAGCGCATTCAGCGATCCCACTCTGTGGGTGACAGTCTTTCACCATCACTACTGTTGCCTCTGCTTCTGTCACTTCCCCCTGTAGACTTTACAGTCATTCCCTGTTACTGCCTGGCAAACTTCACCATTTGTTCCAGTATCTCAACTTTGCCTGCCAGCAGCAACCAGCACACCAGCTGCCTAAGTTGTCTTGCAGTATCACCCATTTCAGACCATCCTGAAAATATTGTGTCTGCATGGCCTCTGGTCATTCTGGCACTCATGATGCCAATCTATGGAACTCTTCCTCATACTGGACCACCACATGCGCCCCTTGTCTCAGTAAAACCAGCCAGGACTGAGCCTTCTCCTGCCAAAAAGGGTATTTGAATTAGGCCTCTAGGTTGTTCATAAACACTTACAAATGGTTAGTTCTGCATTTCCCAAATTGTAGGGTCACACCAACTAGTCGCAAGCCTCTCCCTCTAGCTATCCCATCACACACTGGACTTCTCTCCTCCATTGGAAAAGGTGATTTCCAGTCTGCCAAAAATCCTTCTATCTGGAAATAGGATGGGCAATTGTTCTGTCTGCTGAAAGTAGTCTTCAGCTAATACTCTCCATATAGCCAGAGTGGAGCAGGGGCCGGGCCAAGTGCTGCCATGGCTGAGTGCCACTACCTGACTACACCCACTGCTGCTGGAGCTACTAGCTCTGCCTGGGTTCTTGTCTCCAGGGAACCCAGGACCATGATGGCCACAGCCACTCTACACGTCAGATCTTCTCTCATACCCGCCCACAAGTGCTGGATTAGCTCCTATGCCTCCTCCAGATCATCTTACATTTGCTGATTCTCCCTGTCCTTGTCCTATGCTTCCAGCATGTGCCTGAAAATCCCACCGATCTGGACATCCCACTCAGTCAATCTTCCGACTTACCTTCAGTGTTTCGTAACCTGTTCCTCACCTGGGAACCATGTCACCTCAGTGCCTCAAGCAGAGTAGCTGCTGCCATCTGAGCAGTTATAGTTGCTGGGTCCATAGTCTTGGGCCAGACATGTTGGGATGCCCTCCATTGTATAGTGATGGGATATATAGTCCAGCAAAAGTAGCAGCTTGCTTGAAACCAAGAAGCCTAGGAACCAGAGATCATTAGATAAACAATAGATAAGAATGCACTGATAAGCTGTGCCTGGTTCTCACAACTTCAAGGTCTCTTGGAAAAGGGAGGGGGAAAGTGAGGATTATAAAGCCCCAGCTATTGCTTTTGAACTTTAGTCTTCTCAGTGAAGTCTTGTACGATGTATTTTACTCCAAATAAATAGTGTTTATTCACTGTACTATTTACATGTGCGGATTCAGTTCCTGACAAGCCACCTGCCGGTGTTTTGGCACTTGCCACAGTGCCCTCTTGGTCTCCACCAATGATAATTGTGTCATCCTGCTGTTACCATTTGTCCTCCTCAGACTGCAAGTCTGCACAATGAGATCGGTCCTCTCAGCACACAGATTTGAAGTGAGTCTTTGCAATCTGTGATGTCAAGTATAGGGTCAAGTTCAAGTAATTAGGCTTAGAGGGTTCAAAAGCTTTATTCAGAAACTTTGAAAAAAACAGCTGCACACCTTGGTGATTTTTAAAACTAATGGAATATTTGATTTGCAGTACTATACAGGCCACTATATTTCAAAATTAGTATGTGCTGCTATCCCATTTGCTAACAAATGAAACAACCCTTTTCCCAGGCTTTTTCATCCCCCACCCATTTTGTCATTCAGCTTGCCAACAATTTGACCTTGTACTGCATCTGTTTGCCTGCACCTGTACTCTTATCACAGTTCATTGCCATAACATTTTCCTGTTCCCAGCACATTGTTTCCCAGCTGATCCCATCATCCCCTCACTGTACTGTAAAGCACAGTAAAGCATCGAAACAAAACAGCTACCTAAAAACATAGAAGAGAGAGCAAAGCTGACTACACACACAAACACACACACACACACACACACACACACACAGTGTCTTAGTCTTGTGTAAGAGCCAAGATCTCTTGAAGAATACTCAGGGTGCTATTTTGTTGTGTTTAGATGGCCAGTCTGACTAAAGGCTCAGCAGCGGTGAGATTTTTTTCCCCCCATCTCTAAATTGAGTCCATTATGAGTAGGACCCAAAAATATTACTGGCTCATAATCACCACAAAAAGTCCAAACCAAATGTTGACCCATGTGGTTTGAAACCCTTGTCTGTCTGTCTGTCTGTCTGTCTGTCTCTCTCTCTCTGTGCGCTAAAAAAAAATGCCTCTAAAATTCATGATTCAATAGAACCTTGTAAAAAAGAAGCGGGGGAGGAGAAGATTTTTACTCTAGAACAACTACTGTTCAGTTAAGGCTCTAATACTCTGACTGCAGCTCATCACTTCCCTAATCTGATATTAATAAAACTCAGAGAATTGCCTATAAAGCTGTAATTTCAGACACAAATATATTTTTGTACTACTCACAGCAATTTTGTTAAAATGTGATGACATTCCTGCCAATGCCTGTCATTCTCTATATTTTCTGATACTTATCTGTATGCAGTTTTGGAAAGAGAAAGACAGCTGTCTTCCGAATGATAACAAGATTATGTTAAAGCAGCAATATCCAGACTTCTTTAAAAATACAAAGTCTTTTCCTTTGCACTTGTGAGACAGGTTTATCTGTAGTCATCCTAAAGCTGAAATATCTACCAGTACAATCTCTTACATATCTACCCACTGAATTCAACTGGAATTGTTCACAGGTAACTGTGTACAGAGAGCCAGCCTGGTGTAGTGGTTTGAACATTGGACTATGACCCTGGAGACCAGGGTTCAGTTCCCTGCTCATCCATAGAAACCTACTGGGTGATCCTGGGCGCATCACACACTCTCAGGACCAGAAAACCCAGTGATAGAGTCACCTTAGGGTCACCATAAGTTGGAAACAACTTGAAGCCACACAACAGCAACAACTGTGTACAAGATCTCAGCTTCACTCATATACAACTTCCAAAAATTCAGAGTTACTGTGAGAAAAACTATGACGTGTAGTCTGTAAATGCTGAATTGTTAGGGGCAAAAGTATTTTCAGGCATTTAGTCTTTTATTCCTGAATTTCTAAACAATTTTAAACAAGCCATTCTGGGAGGGTAAAAATCTTTAAACACAATTTGATTTGAATCTGTCTTGCTTGCAAGAACTGTGTCAAAAGTCAATAAGATAAGGCAGTAAGAACAATTTGATAACTGTCTGCCCTGCTGTGACAGCATCTGTTTACAAGAAGGATAATGCTTATTCTAGAATGGTTACTTATGTTCAACAGCTTTCACTCCTTCACATTTTCTCTGTGTTTGTGTAATGCTGAAAGTTCTATAAATATGCTGATGCTTCAAATAAATTTTGTCCATCTGACCAATCTCTTGCTATTCAATTTGACTGAAAGCAGAGTTCATAGTACTGGACCCTTTTTGCAAAAGGTCTTTGTGTGTGCATGCAACTTCTTCCTAACTGGGTTCAGAGCCCAATCCAAGCTTTGTGCCCTATCTGTGAAAGGTGTGTTGGGACTGGTATTTCAGTCTGACTGAATATAAAGTTTAACAATTCTCTACCCATAATAATAAAAGTTGAATTATATTCAGCCCACTCTGAAGGTGTTTGAATGGAAAACCTGATGAGAAGAGATGGTTAAAAGATAGTTTAGCCCTCTATCTGATGGTAGATATGAAGACTCTGTGGACGATTTGTTCAGGACTGAAACTTAAGGTCTGCTTATGCTGCAGTCTTATACTTATATATCTGGAAATAAGTTTCACAGAAACAAACAGAACATACTTATGTGCACATTTTGGTTGGATTGGACTGGATTTCCAGTTCATCGTAGCACCAGGCAACAGCTTGTGCCGTTGAATTCCATAGATTTCCTTTTATGTTTTCTGTACTTTTTGCATATCAGATTCACTGATAGTAAATTGATCTGATGTTTAGTTTTTACATATTTCTATTTAAGCACATTTTTTAAAAAGTTGACTTCAAATCCTCTTTATTCAAATTTTTCCATGATCTTGGGATTCCAAGTAAGCTGACCTTGTTTCTGGGAGAGCCATTGGTGATTAGCCTTTCTTGTTTGATTTCTGGACTTTTTCCAGATTGCTCCGAATTGTTCCCTCTGTTATTGATCTATGATCTAGCATGGTTCAGTGATTTAAGAGTAGGACTATGGTTCTGGAGATTAGGGTTCAAATCCTTGTTCAGCCATGGAAAACACTGGGTGACCTTGGGCATATCATACTCTCTTAACCTCACAAGAAAACAAAAGCAAATCTTGCCAAGAAAAACAAAACTTTGCCAAGAAAACCCCATGATAAGTTGCCCTAGAGTCATCATAAGACAGAAAGCATACAACAGCAACAATAAACCATGCTTCTTTCTCATAGAACACTTATGTGCTCTGGACATTTTATTGTTGCTGTTATGTCCTGTTAAACTGGATTCAATTTTTGGTGATTCTATGAAAGACAGATCCCCCACACCCAATCCTGTTGGTGTATATCATGCAATGATTAAATGGGTACAAAAAACAGTCTTGTTCTGATTGCACAATAATATTAGGATTTCTTTTTGAATTGTAATTTTATCAGGCCACATTCACATTAGAGCACATGAGTAGACTGTGAAAATATAAACTGAATGCTGGGTCAAACATGTGCCACTTTGTATGTTTATTTTATGAACTGTGTTAAGCCAGATGACAGGCAGAGTGGAAAGTAGAGAAGCAGTTGCTTCTCAGCCTTTTGGCTAAGATCAAGCGTACTATGGAATGTAGGGCAGAGTCAATTCACAGATCAATGAAAGAAATCTGCTGATCCTCAAGCCCACCCTCTCCCCACTCCCTGTATGCCCTAATATCTCGCAGCTTTTTTTCTCCATAAGAAGAAGCTGAATGCACCAGCTTGTTTTAATTGTTCTTCTGCGTAACACCTTTCTAGTTTTTTTGTGAGGCTGCATCCAGGATTCAAAATGTGGGCACTCCACATATGTCGATAATGACACAATGGTGCTGTTCTTCTACTTTCATTCTCATTTATTGTCAATTATATTGCATTTGTTTTTCTCATTGATGCACTTTCTTTCTAAGCATTGTTACCCTGATTTCTGGGGGTCCCATGAGGGACACCTAAATGCTTTCCAAATTGTACAAGTTGGGGAAATTAGTCAAAGAGCACAAGTTAGCAATATGATAGGCAGGGCAACGGAGCAAGATCTTTTACCCAGCATCTACAGGGTCGGGCCAAGTCAAGGAACAAACAGATGTGAAATAATAATTGGTGTTTTATTAAAATACAGTCAAACACATCTATGCAACACATTCACACAGATAACTAGAGAAATAAAGGTTGGAGTTGGATAGAGGGATTTTGAGAGGAGGTTTTTGGTATGGGAAATACTGCACCTGTCCTGAAACCTGGGTAGTCTGAAGACAGAGTTCGTAGATATGAAGGTTCTCAGTACGTGGGACTGAGGGGAAGGCTCACCAAACAAAGTGACAGCAAGGTGGGATGGAAATCCAGAGCGATCTGAGGAAGCTCTCAAAGTCAGGGGTTTTTATGGTGGAAAATGTAGCTGTAGGCTAGACTGTGCTTGGGGGAAAACAATGAGTTTCGGGCTGGAGACAAAGCCTCCGAAAGGTCAGAATTTAGCATGATTGAGTTAAGTCTGAAATGTCAGTAGGGTAGCCAGTATGCAAATATGGAGTGCTTGATGCTTGAGTATTCGGCTTGTCAAGCTGCCTGCTCGGGGCAAGGAGTTCTTTGTAAGTAGCATGCATAGATAATGAGGGTACTTGCCGTGAGATCTCCTGAAGCGGCAGTTTGGCTATTTCTGGTCTGTCTGTATTGTTGTTGAATATTCCAATGATTAGCGACCAAGCCTGTTTGCGTGCTTGTCGGGGGGCCTTGCAAGCACGTGGGAAGGAATGGTTAAGGAAGGCCAAATTATTGATATCAAAATGATATCTGGTGCCCCCAAGTCTGGCTAGAAACTGCGGTAACAGCATATTCTTCAAGGCCTGGGTGGATCCCCAGTATGGAAGCTGAATATGCATAGACTCTCTGCAGTAGGCCAGTCCTTGCAACTAGCCACTGAGGGCTTGACACTCTCTGTCCTGGCTCCTATATTATTATTTTATTTCATTTGTTTAAAACAATATTTTGATGGGTTTTGTTTCATGCAAAGCAAAACAGACAGTCTGTAAGGAATCAATATGCTGTGGTAACAAAAAGTCAACATGGGTTTCTCAAAAACAAGTCATGCCAGACCAATGCTATCTCTTTTTCTGACAGAGTTACAAGCTTGGCAAAGGAAGAGAATGCTGTGGATATAGCATATCTTGACTTCAGTAAGGCCTTTGACAAAGTCCCCTGTGATATTCTTGCAAACAAGCTAGTAAAATCCGGGCTAGACGGTGCTACTGTTAGGTGGATTTGTAACTGGTGGACAGACCAAACCCAAAAGGTGCTTACCAACCTCTCTTCTTCATCCTGGAGAGAAGTGATTATTGGTGTCATGACCTTGACAGAATGGAGAGCTGGGCCAAAGCTAACAAAACGAATTTCAACAGAGAGAAAAGTAAAGTCCTGTACTTAGGCAGAAAAAATGGAATGCACAAATATAGGGTGGGGGATGTGTGGCTGGATAGCAGTACATATGAAAGGGATCTAGACATCTTGGTAGATCACAAGCTGAACATGAGTCAGCAGGGTGATGAGGCAGCCAAGAAAGCCAATGTGATTCTTGGTTGCATCAGTAGAAGTATGGTGTCTAGATTGAGGGAAGTAATGGTACCACTCTATTCTGCACTGGTTAGATCTCATTTGGAATACTGTGTCCAGTTCTGGGCAGCTCAATTCAAGAAGGATATTGACAAGCTGGAGCGTGTCCAGAGGAGGGCAACTGAAATGGTGAAAGGTCTGGAAGCCATGCCATAGGAGGAACGGCTTAGGGAACTGTGTATGTTTAGTCTGCAGAAGATAAGGTTAAGAGGGGACCTGATAGCCATGTTTAAATATTTGAAGGGATGCCATGTCAAGGAGGGAGTGGGCTTGTTTTCTGCCACTTCAGAGACTAGGACAAGGAGCAATGGATTCAAGCTACAGGAAAGAAGATTCCACTTGAACCTCAGGAAGAATTTCCTGATGGTCAGAGCTGTCCGGCAGTGGAATATGCTGCCTCGTTGTGTGGTGGAGTCTCCTTCTTTGGAGATTTTTAAGCAGAGGCTGGATGGCCATATGTTGGGAATGCTTTGATGGATGTTCCTGCAAAGCAGGGAGTTGGACTCGATGGCCCCTGGGGTCTCTTCCAACTCTATTATTCTATGATTTGGATGAAAGAATAGAAGGCATTCTTATAAAATTTGGAGATGACACCAATTTAGGAGGGGTAGCTAACACCCCAGAGGACAGGATCAGAATTCAAAATGACCTTAACAGATTAGAGAGCTGGGCCAAAGCGAACAAAATGAATTTCAACAGGGAAAAGTGTAAGGTGCTAGACTTGGACAGAAGAAATGAAATGCACAGCTGTAAGATGGGTGACACCTGACTTGATCACAGCACCTGTGAAAAAATCTAGGAGTCTTAGTAGACCACAAGGTGAACATGAATCAGCAGTGTGACGCATCAGCTAAAAAAAATCCATGTGATTCTGGGCTGCATCGATAGAAGTATAGCATCTAAATCAAGGGAAATAATAGTACCACATCTATTATGTGGTTCAGACCCCACCTGGAATACCATGTCCATTTCTGGGCACCACAGTTCAAGAAGGATATTGATAAGCTGGAATGTATCCAGAGGATGGCAACCAAAATGGGACAAGGACCAGAAACCATGCCCTATGAGGAGTGGTTTAGGGAACAGTTACCAGGCCTTACACCCCCACACTTTAATATGGTTCAATTGGCGAAATACGGTTTCATTGGCAAGATATGTTAATTGGCACTACTATAAAATGTACCCTGATATGACTGAAAGGCCAAGTTGGACAAAAGGAAGATGTTGGCTGAACACATGCACCATAAATTAGGTCAGTGATCCCTTCTAGGCATAGCCAGATCATGATCAGGAAATCACCAGGTAATTCCAGAGATAATGGGCTTAAACTAAACTGTAACAACTGTGCTTTCAGACCATAGCAAGAGAGAAGTTCCCACCAAACCACTGATTGTTTCAACCCTTTTCCCCACTGGCCTGTGAATTTCTACATTGTTCCTGCACTTGTCCAACCATTACAGAGCTATCATGACAGCCGTTAACTCTTTGTCATCTAACACTAAGATCATTAGATCAGTCTGGAACTCATTGTCCACTCTACAAACTCCATTGTTCACTCAGCTAGAAAGCCAGGTTCTGGAGGGTATAAAAACATAAAATCCAGCCTTGTGTGATTGTGTGAATGCTTGTATCTTGCGTATGATTGTTAATTCCCTAAATAAAACACATTTTAGTTTACCTTTTAGTCTCTGGCTGATTCTTCCCTGCTAAAACCCTGTAAGCATTGGTGGAAAGCACTCCCTAGGTTGTCCCCCTCTTGCAGGCCTAATTTTGAACTAATAATTCCCCACCTTTGAACAGAGGTGTTGGCATCACGGGTGGACCCCTGAATCACCCACATTTTGGGGCCACAGAACTGAGTATGTTTAGCCTGGAGAATAGAAGGTTAAAGGGTGACACGATAGCTATGTTTAAATATTTGAAGGAATGTTATATGGAAGATGGAGCAAACTTCTTTTCTGCTGCTTTAGAGACTAGGACACAGAGCAGTGGCTTCTGACTTCAGGAAAAGAGATTCTATTTAAATATTGGGAAAAACTTCTTGATGGTAAGAGCAGTTAGACAATGGAATGTGGTGGAATCTTCTTCTTTGGAGATGTTTAAACAGAATCTGGATGGCCATCTGTCAGGAATGCTTTGACTGTATATTCCTGCGTGCCAGGAGGTTGGACTTGATGGACTTTGTGGTCTCTTTCAGCAATATTATTCTATGAAGTCCATATCATTTATATGTTTGATTTTTAGATTTACTTCCTTGCTCTTTCCTCCTTACAAACAAACCTTGTCTAATCTCATGAAGTACAGAAAGAATAAAAAGGAAGACCTATTTGAGTGAGGAAATATATTATTTAGACAATATCGTCGTCAATTTATTTTAGCTAAAGTGGAACATTTCTTAGGAGATCCCTTATGTCAAGTAAGAATATTTATATTTCTTTGAATGTAGTGTATTATTCTGTTCCCAGGAATATCTTTCATTGATCTGTTTTCTACTGATTAGCTAGCAGAATGTCAGACTTTTTGATGACTTGAAATCTTGGTAGAATTGGTTTCTTTTGGGTTTAAATCAGTTTTCTTTGACATTAACAAATTGATTTTGAATATGATAGTTTCTGACTCCAGAGATAAGTGAAGTATATCCTGCAAACCTAGTTACTCCACTTGATGATAGAGACAGTAATTCCATTCAGGCTCATTTCAGCTCCAGGAAAATGAAGAATGAAAAATATTTCATTTCCCAAGGCATGGAAAATTTGAAGGAACACAAAAAAAGAAAAATAGGTAAAGACAAAGCAATGTTTTTGCAGCCTCTGCAAACACATCCTACCCCCAACCAGTTTTTTCATTCTGCTAAGCAGATATGGAGGAATTATCAGCTCCAGAGACAGGGAGGGTATTGTGTGTGAGAGCGTATGGTGTTTGTTCTCACATTCTTGTGCTACCACCACCCTGGTTTGCATTAGAGCTGGTGTTGATGTGAGAAACAGCTATATAGAGATTCCCAAATAATCTTGGACTTTTGACATCTCAAGGAGCCTGGACTAAGACCAATGTAACCTCTAGCTTCTCTTCTGCTTAGGGACTGTTTGAAGGACTAATAAACTGAAGGACAAATAGGGGAAATGGAATTCTGCCTGGGGAGTCTGCTCATCTTTCCAGAGAGTTCCTTCACTTTTCTTTGTTTTTGCTAACAGGACTTGGAGAAATGAAGAGAGAATTCTCTTGATAAAGAGGGAGATTTCTCAGGAATTTACACAAAAGCATCAGTCTAATGCAGCCTGTTTTAGAACAACTGTGTGTCCTCATGCTCTGTGTATGCTGTGAAAATGGCCCCAAATGTATTCTGGAAGAAAACTCTGTGCCTTAATCATAATCCGTTATGCATCTCCCACCCACAACATGGATAAGAATATGTTATTGACTCTCTCTGTGTGTGTCCAAATTTTGATTTTTTATTTGGACATGTTATGGAGATTTACCTGTGTAAATTATAAAAGTGTGGCAATTTCAAAAGGTGCAAAATGATCTCCAAAAATCTGAGTCATACATCTTTCATTTCAATTCACAAACACTTGTAGAGGCTGTTTCCCTTCTTTTACCCTCCTAGTCTTAGTATTATTCAGAGATTGCTGCCATCATAAGAAAACAGCCAAGTGGGTACCACAGAGCCAATCAGGTTTGGTGAGGTGGCAAGTTATGTCACCACTGCAAGGAAATGAAACTATCTTGGCCTATGTGGAAACAGCAGTGTAATCCAGCAAGACAGGGAGCTGGGCTGCAGCATAACCCAGCAAGACAGGGAGCATCTGCTCAGCTGCCTCAGCAAAATTTTCATTACAGCAAAACTTGGCAGGAAAGAGAGCACTGTCCCAGTTGCCTTGGCAACAAAGACATATTTCTCTCTCCCCACCCACTATGCAGTACATAAACATTGTCATGCCTATTTCAGCCTCTTACCCTGTGAATTGGGGGTCCCAGGAGGGGCGCCCAAACAACAAACCAAACCAAGCAAAGATGGGGAAATTGGCTAACAAGAGGCAGGGTAACTTAGCGGGGATCTTTTACCCTATGTCTACAGCGTCAGGTCAGTGAGCAGTCAGGCAGTTCAAAATAGCAATAAGATTTATTTAACAATATCAAGAACAGCACAACCACACTCCTAACTAGAAAAGGGAAAATAGAGTTCAAGGGGAATGGGTGATACGCCACCTTTCCTGTAGTCCTGGGGAAGCCGATTGTAGAAGAGGAAACCCGACGTGGCGGCTGAAGGAAATTCACTGACCCAAGCGGCAGCAAGGCAGGGTAGAAGTCCAAAGCAATCTGACGAGAGTTCCAAAGAGCTCTTGGAACTGGGGGTTTTTATCAGGGAAAGAACGACCGTAGGCTAGTCTGGTCTTGGACGCAAACAATAAGTTTTGGGTTGGAGACAATGCCTCTGAAAGGTCAGAATTTACATGATTGAGTTATGTTCCGAATTGACAATAGTATGGCTGGTATGTAAATGCAGCTAGCTTGGCAGTTAAGCATTCAGCTCACCAGGGTGCCCTCTCAGGGCAGAGGGTCTCTTTGTTTATCGCACATTGGTAATGAGGGTGTTTGTTTCAGGAGGTCCCCTAAAGCAGATCTGGCAATCTCTGGCTTGGTTTGGTGTGAGCAGCAAATAGTAACCATGCCTAGCTTCGTGCTTGTTCGGTGGCCTCACAAACACTTGGTTGGTGGCAGAGTAGGGCCGAATTGGGATATCAAAATGATATCTTTGGTTCACCAAAGGCCAGGCCAGTACACAGTGGTAACAAACCCGTATCCCAAGTGCAAATAAATGGAAGGGTTTTTTTTTCCAGGAGTGCAAAAATATTTGTAAATGTTTCATTCAGTACTGTTTTTGAGTATATAATATTTCTATATGTCTGAAAGAAAATTTCATTACAGAATGGGGTATTTTCATGAAAGTAGTTTTGCAGTTTTGCAGCTGTGAAAAGTAAAAAGCTGTCACTCTCTCAGACCTCTAGAAAGTATGCTGGAGTGCCAGGAAGGCAATGACTCTTCCTTTTTTCCAGCAGCAAAACTGTAGATGGCTAGTGCCTAAGAGTCCCTCGGCCACTCCTATTCTATTCTTATTCTAACCTATTCTAGAGTTGTCTTCTCAAGGGCTGTTGATGGCAAGCCTTTAATTGCCAATGGACAGCCCCCCTTTCTCAAACAGTTATTTACTTCCAGGAGGACAAGCAACATAGATGAAGTGAAGTGTACAAGATCTTATCACAAAGTGAGTTGACAACTCTGTCCCCATATCCATTCAGGAAATGTCATCACAGTACCTAATCACATTACCCACAGTATTAGAGTTATTTTCACTTGCTCATCATCTAATGTGATATATACCATCCTTTGTCAACAATGCCCTTCTACATTAGGTAAAGAAGTAGGAAATGGAATATACAAAAACAAGTTGCAGGACACTTCAGGCTTCCTGGACATTCCATCCTGGACTTCAAAACTGCAGTCCTTGAAAAAAATATATATAAAGGAAAGAGAAACAGGAGAATTGGAAAATATTCACAAACTCCAGTCTGTTGACAGTGGATTAAATAGAGAGCATAGTTCCCTGGCACACTGTACAAATTATAACACTAGCTAATACTGGGCCTCATGAGGGCTCTCTTGGTTAGTTTATCACATCTCCTTTTGGTTCCCAACCAACATCACACTACATTCCATTGACTCCCTCCCCTTTTCTCATGGTTATTTACTCTCCTCAAAGGTGCTACAAGATCCCTTTGCATATTCATCCAGACTAACATGGGTATATCTTTGATTTCTACCACCATTGGAATTAATAATGTAAATGTTTCAGAACAACTGTACAAATAAGTTCAGCAGAGTTTGCACCTTGTAGATATTTTTATGCCCCTGCTATTCATCCACAGCTATATTTTGCCCACACTGTGGAATGCTGATAATCTAATCTATTCTGCATTGGTTAGACCTCATCTAGAATACTGTGTCGAGTTCTGGGCACCCCAATTCAAGAAGGATATGGATAAGCTGGAGCAGTTTCCAGAGGAGGGCAACCAAAATGGTGAGGGGCCTGGAAGCCATGCCCTATGAGGACAGACTTAGAGAGCTGGGTATGTTTAGTCTGCAGAAGAGAAGGTTGAGAGGGGACATGATAGCCATGTTTAAATATTTGAAGGGATGTCATGTCGAGGAGGGAGCGGGCTTGTTTTCTCCTGCTCTTGAGACCAGGACAAGGAGCAATGGATGCAAGCTGCAGGAGGGGAGATTCCGCCTGAACCTCAGGAGGAATTTCCTGACGGTCAGGGCTGTCCGGCAGTGGAATGTGCTGCCACAGAGTTTGGTGGAGTCTCCTTCTTTGGAGGTTTTTAAGCAGAGGCTGGATGGCCACTTGTCGGGAGTGCTTTGAGGGTTTTCCTGCATGGCAGGGGGTTGGACTAGATGGCCCTTGTGGTCTCTTCCAACTCTACATTTCTATGATTCTATGATTCTATGACTCTAAAAGAAAAAGAAAAAAAAATCAAGCTCTTCTTCAGTTACTTTCCCACCTGATCTTACTCACCTCTTGGCCTGATTACCTGGAGGCAATGTTTGATTGATCACAGGCAGCCAGGCAAAGGTATATTTAATAAGTCTAGTTTCAAAGTCAATAGGTTACTGCCATTGCAGAAAATTATAGGACATTCCCCTAGGCCCTTTGGTCCCAAGAAGAATCAAGCAGGTTGGCACTTAATAGAAACAAACGAACACCAAAACCCATAAAGACAACATAGGGGAAGATCTCTATGAATGATGCGGCTGGGATGTTGCGGAAGAGCAAAAGCAGCTAAATTATTTTTGTAGTGTTTGGGGCTGAAGCCCATGCTGAAACAATTCTGTAGACAATTTCTGGATATTAAATGTGGACAGAGTTGTACAGATGATACAGAAAATATGTGGGTTAGTATCTTCACTCAAAATCTTCAAGGACCTTGTACTGAGACAATGGCAAATTGAAATTAATTAATTTGCTAAATGAGCTTGCTGTTTGTTAACCTGTACCCTACCAATCTTTATTGACAGAAAGTTTGTTATATACAAAATGATTCTTTAGAACTGTCTCCTTTTTTCATTTTCACAAGAACCTTGTTTTGGTAGGAATTTGCACATGGAGATCTGAAGCAGAAGTCAGTCTGACCAGATTATGCTGCTTTTCCAGGCCAAATGTTAAGGTATTTCTGTCCACTGAAGTCTGGTTGCACTGGATCAGATTTGATTTCTGGATGTTATCATATTACTTTCTCTACCCGGCTGCTGCATTTTCCAAGATAATGTCCTGACTCAAAAAAAGGAAAGTATAGATGATCTGAACATGCAAAACCAATATTTTTCTATGACACATTTTGAAAGATAATAAAAGTTTCAGGGCTTTTTTTCTTTTTCTTTTTTTTGTGTGTGCAAAACCTCAAAAATGAAATAACACATTTCTGTACTGGTGCAGAACTAGATTTCTGTTAATCTCAAAAAAGATAGATAATTGATCTTGAACTAGTTCATTTAAACTGGGACTGCAGTCCTATAAAGTGATGTCGGGCTGTCTTGCAACAGTTAAAATCATTGTTAAATTATTTTCCTTTTATATTAGCATCACATGGAGATAGCATCTAAGAGTCACAGTGCCAGATTAGACACTAAGTATATAAAAACTTTAATTGGCTGACTTTCCATTATGTTTCTTTGTGCTAACATGTTGTAGTGCTTAGGGTAGGTGGGAGAGGGGTTGTGTTAATTAGCCACTTTCTTCTGCTTAGAGAAAAGAAATAATTATCTTGTGTTTTCAGAAATAAAATTAGTCTTATGGTGAAGCAGAATGAAGATTTCAGTACAGGAATGTATTAGTATGGATGCCCAAGACTATTGCACAATTAATTAAAATAAATACTTCAGCTAACAGTTAACATTACTGCACAATGAATCTCAGCAACACCCTCTTTGCAATCTTAATTTCATATATATATTTTTTTACTTGCTTGTTAATGCCAACTGACAAGTGCTACAAGAGGTTATTATCTTCATGGGTTTCCTATAAATCTACTGGGGATTTTTGTGATGATTCAAGGATGTTCCCCAAAATTATGTCGTGTGGATTTTTACATTATTGTACGTTCAAAATTTTGTGCAGTTTATTATAACTTTAGCTCCTGAACACAGAAGTCTGAACTGAATGGTTGGTCCCAATTAGAGTAGACATTTTGAAACAAGTGTTTATGTGTCAACACACCATTTTGCAATTGATTCAATAGATCTACTCTAGTCAGAGCTAGCAATTAGATTTAGGCTGGTGAATCTTACTGAAACTGTATGGATATACTAGGTCACATTTTTGCAATGTGTTAGCATATGCATATGTACCATGGGTTCTCATGTACATTGGGATGCAGATATCTGTAAGAGTGTTAATGCTGTTCACAGAAATGTTGTAAGTCTCCAGTGACTCACTTCTAAGGAAAGCAAATACTAAGTAAGCACCCAGACTAGGGACTGTGGGGGGATATGTACTGTTGTGGCCAGAAAAGAGACGAAGACCAGGTTTCCAGGGAAACATCAAAAAAGCCTTTTATTTACCAATCACTTGCGCAAGGACGACAGCTATTTCCAGGACTGTCGCCCTGATTAATTAAGGCAGCATCACTATATACCTTTGGTCTACCATGTCAGCAATCAATCATTCATCTTAGTCAACCCATCACAGAAGAACAAAGAACTTTGGTTAACTTTCCATTACATCATTAACTTAGCACACACGTGTACAGAAGAGAACAAAGAGTTAGTTAAAAGATGATACAAGTTATAATTCACGGCCAGTTCATACATCCCACTGATCCTCCTGAAATTGTCTCAGCCATTCTTAGATAAAAGTACAAGGCAAGCCTTTTGCAGAGCAGCCTTCAAAGTCGCACCTTGCTGGTTGCAGAGATAATACACGCGTAAGCAATTAGCACTTTACTTACTGTCAATCCCAGCATTCTAATTTATTGCTTCATTCATCCCCTTCAGTACAACAATATATTCTGCTTAAATTAGTCTACCTGCTTGTTTTAACTCACTGTATTTTTTCTTCTGTTTCTAGCTTGTTTTCCTTTTTCCTGAATCTTGCTCTCATTGGCTTTCATCTTGTCCAGTGCGTGATACAGTTGTGAACAGCCATTTTCTCCATGATGTCTTGAAACTGGGGAAAAAAGCATCTGGAGATTCCTGGCAATCCTGGCTTCTCATCTTGCAGGTGGTCGGTCCTGGCTTTGGATTATTGCCTAGAGCAGAAACTTCCTGGCCTGCACTTTCATCTTTCAGGTGCTAAATAAAGAGGAGGTGTTGCTGATGTTGTTACATGCATCCAAGTCAATTACAACTTATGGCAACCCTATGCTAGGATTTTCTTGACATGATATATATTAAGGAGGTTTAACGTTGTCTTCCTCTAAGGCTGAGAGAACATAACCTGTCTGAGCTCACTCAGTGGGTTCAATGGTTGAACATGAATTCAAACTTTGCTCTCCCAGAGTCCTAGTCCAGCATTCAAATCCATGCAGGATTTCAAATGAAGACTTTCCCTTGTTTGATTGACTTCTTAATGATGGCTACAGAGCCAGTAATGTGGCATACCTGAAAGAATGTCTTCAGAAATATGCTGTCTTCCTGGTGTGAGGAGCCAAGATCCACCAGATCCATTGACAATAATCTCTTCCTTCTGATCCATGTGGGAATTAATGATATCATAAAAGACAACTTTAATTGTATTGCAAGTGACCATGAGGCTCAGGGTAAGAAGCTGAAGGACTCTGGGGCACAGTTTCCTGTTTCTTTTCTCCTTCCTGTTGAAGGACATGGCCCAGGAAGAGAAAGAGGAATTCTGGATATGAACAACTGGCTCTGTAGAAGGTACCACAAGGAAAGATTTTGTTACCCTATTAACTGGGTAACCCTATTAACTGGGGGTCCCGGGAGGGGTGCCCAAATAACAATAACGCAAGATGGGGAAATTAACTGGAGCACTCACTTTAAGCTAACGAGAGGCAGAGTAACTTAGCGGGAATCTTATAAACCTATGTATATGGGGTCAGGTCAGTCAAGCAATCAGACAGTTTTAAAATGGCAACAATGATGTTTTATTAAGAACAGACAAACACTTAAGACAACACAACCACACAGCTAACTAAGAATTAGGAAATAAGAGTTTTCAGGGGAAATGGGTGATACGACACCTTTCTCATAGTCCTGAAGAAGTTGCAAATGGAGAGAAGAAGCTCAGCGTGGTTTGCTGAGGGGAGCTCGCTGGGCAAAGCAGCAGCAGGGCGGTCTGGAACTTGGGAGCAATCCGAGGAAGCTCTCGGAACTGAGGGGTTTTATAGGGAAAGTATGAGCGTAGGCTAGTCTGGACTTGGGAGAGAACAATGAGGTTTGGGAGAGACAATGTCTCCAAAAGGTCAGGATTTACCATGATTGAGTTAAGTTCAAATTGACAATAGAATGGCCAGTATGCAGATGCAGCTCGCCTGGGCAGTTAAGCGTCTAGCTCATCAGGGTGCCTGCTCGGGGCAGGGGGCTCTTTGTATTAGCGTGCATCCTTAATGAAGTGTTTGTCTAGGGAGGTCTCCTAAAGCAAGATCTGGCTGAGTCTGGCTGGCCTAGGTGGAGAAAGGAATGTTTCAGCAATTAATAGCCATGCCTAGCTCCGTGCTTGTTCAGGGGCCTCACAAACACTTGCCTGAGGGTGGCAAAATGTGGCCAAATTGTGATATCAAAATAATATCTAGTTTTCTCCGAAGCCACCCAGTTCACGGTGATAACAATCCCCCAAAAAGGGGCAATTTGAAACAAATTGAGCATTTTCCAATTAAACATTTCAAAATGAATTTGGCATCGAATAGAGGTCTACCAATTCCGGGGTTGTATCACACCTCGGGAAAAGGCGTTTTGCAACATTTCTATCTAGTTCTACCAAAATCCTACACTTACACATTCACACAAACATACATAATGGCAATAGCAGAATGCAATGATGCAATGAGCAGAATGCAATAATGGAAAATGAGCAAGCAATAAGCAATAACTGACAGCCAATGAACAGAACAGGAGTAATGAAAAATAACAAACGAGCAATGACCAAACGCTACATCCAATGCAGTGTATAGCAATGAAGGCCAGCCAACAAGCAATTTGTAGTCCAATATGAATGATGGAATGAGAGTTTGTAGTCTGGGGGAGGTGAGGTGCAAGCAAAAGTCTTAAAACCCCCCCCCTTGAACCAGGAAACATCTGGAACCAAGTGAGCAAATAGTCCAAATAGAGCTGGAACAGCAGCACAATATCCAAGTTTGTGATTAAGCTAGTCCGGGCTTTGCAGTATGTGGCTTGCAAAAGTGGCAAGCAAAGTAGTCCATGCGGAAAACTTTGTAGTCCATGGAAATGGCAAAACAGTTCATGAAGTTCATTGGGGAGTGGCTGGATTCCTCGTCCCAACTGTCGTAAGGGGGAACACATTGTCATCTCGGGCTTGGCTCGTCGACTGGAACAGCGATGTCTCTGCTCTCACCCCCCCCCCCCACAGTGTCCGGGGGTGGTGGACAAGTCCAGGGATGGTCTCGGCTATCTGGAACCGTTGACCTATTGCTCATGGAAGGAAAAGATTTGACACGGGTTATAACCAATGCAGACATTCAATGTAAATTAATGGCACGGAGCCTGTTGGGAGCTGGGTTTGAGTCATGATGTTTAAAATTTGAGGATGATGGGAGCCACAATTGGTCTTTAACGACATACCAGGCAAAGTTTGCTAACATGGACGAGACAGGGGTGACCGCCTCAGATCTTGGTCACTGTAAGTTGTAGAGCAGTCTGACCGCACCTCAGTAGAGGGGGCCCTTTCCATGCGGGAGGTACCATTCGTGGTGGACTGGGCCTGCAAAGCTCAGGGGTCAGATGGACCACACGAGCAGGGAGCTTTGCTTAAAACAATCACACATAAGTTGCTCCTGCTGAAGCCCCGTTTGCAATGGTCGTGGTACCCACTCGCTCAGTGTGACTAGGTTGGGCTCTGGTCTTAAGCTGAACTAGGTTAGACTCTGGCCTTTGCCTGACAGCGACGGCTCCCAAACAAGTTGAAAGACAGACAATGAAACCAATCTGAGACAAGCGCAGGCTACGCTTGCTCGTTGCTAGAGAAAGCGCTGATGCTACTGGAGGTTGTCCAGGATGGTTGGGTCTATGTATGCAAATATTCTATTAACATATACAAATTGGGAACAATGCACCAGGCCACGTTTGCCAATTGTCTGGGTCTCTGGCCCTTATGGGGCATTGGAGAGTAGACATCATTTAGGAGCACACAACCGAATTACGTTACAAGCTAGGGAGTGGCTCAGATTATTCTCATCCTAACAATCCAAGCACGCAGAAAGAATGGGGAGACAGGCCTCTCCAAGGCGGAGGTTATTCTGGGCAGTAGCCAGAACTCCAGAGTCAGACCTGGTTCTTCTGAGAGGGTCATTAGACCCTCGTCGTCTACTCATACGTCCAGGACCCCTTTGCACAAGGCACTCCCTCCGAGTGAGAGAAGGCCGGCATCCGGTCGGACTCATGCCCCTTCCTCAGGGCATCAGGGCTGACTCTGTAGGCCCAATCTACCTCAGAGGACAGGAGGACCTCGGGACAACCATCCCGTAGGTCTTCCCCAAAACAGTGGAAAAGAAAGAAATAACCAGCAAAGGAAACAAAACATGCTAGGCAACACCAAATCAAACAAGTGAAACTATTTACAAGGCGTGACTATTTACAAGACCGGGAGCTCGGAGGGGTCACCATTTCCACTTCCGCTCCACGCAGACCGGGGCCGTTCAACTATTGTCGAGCCCCTTTCGTAGATTGAGACAAACGTCTCAGACAAGTTAATGGTTGGCACCTCTCTGTAATTCAACAACACTTGAGGGGCGATTACGCTGATGGGAGCCTTCCCAATGCCCTCCTCTGGCGGCTCAACATCTGCAATTCCCTTAGGATCGACTGGCTGGCCCTTCCACTCCTTCAGCTGGGAAAAGGGGGAAAAACTTGACCAGTCTCCTCTCTTCCTTGGAATCCTTACTTGGTACACTGCGGATGAAACTCGTTTCACAATGGGGACAGGGCCAACCCACCTGGCAGCGAGGGAATGTTTGTCCTTATAGAAGTTTCTATAGAGGACTAACTGGCCTTCCTCCCGCTGACAGGAGTGGTGGACCCACCTCAGCTTTTGTCCATTTTTAGCAGGTTCTTGCCCAACTAGGCTGCAACCTGCTGGTGTATTGCCGAGTGGCTAAGTTCCTAACCCACTCGTTGCTGAGAACCACTGGCTCGAACTCGGAGGGGAGACCTGTATTAATCAAAACGCTTCAGGCAGCATCATCTTCCACCCTGTCATGATCATGTGTGGCATGAAGCCATGGGACGCCACCATGCCTCAAAAGGCCATTAAGATGATGGGCAGCTTCGTGTCCCAGTTTTTGCCAGAGGAATGCACCATTTTCCGAAGGGCTTCCTTAGAGAGCAGTTCGTCCTCTCGACATGTCTCGAACTTTGAGGGTGGTGAGTGATATGGAAGCGCTGGCGAATGCCCAGGGCCTTGCACAATTCTTGGGTGACCTCACCGGTGAAAGCGGGGCCTGGCATCTGAGTCAAGGTCCCACGACACTCCCCACTGTGCCCAGACATTATTAAAGGTCAAGTGGGCTGCTGTGCTCACGGTGCTGTCTCTGCAGGGAAAGGCTTTGATCCACTTGCTGAAGGGATCAATGACCGTGAGACAATATTCTTCCCACGCAGGGTTGTTGGTAGCAGGCCTACGAAATCTATCTGGATGCGCGACCAAGGACCTTTTGATGCACTGGTGCTGGATGGGAGCCTTGGAACTAGTGGGGTCAGCGCTGACCTTCGCAAAAGCCGAACAGTTATCCACCCACTGGTCAATGTTCTGCTTAACCCGCATCCACCACCCGGTGCCCCAAATCTGATCCAAGGTCACCTCGCGCCCTCGGTGTCCCTGCTCATGCACAAATTGGATGATGTTGCTGTGGAGGTCCCTGGGCACAATCCAGTGGCACTGGCCACTGACATCGATAGCCCAGTACACTCCGTCCAGTTGGGAGATCTTGAGCCAGCCAGACTCGTCTGAGCCTTTCCGGGCCAAGCCCAAGATCTTGGAGTCTCCTTTCTGTAAGTACCCTAGATCAAACATAGGGGGGCCAACTGTTCATGGGGTTCACATTAATGGAGGTGATGGGGGCCCCATCATCCTGTAAAGCTGAGTCACGTGCTATGGCGTCTGCCCTGGTGTTCCAAATGCAGGTAGCCATACCTTTTCTGGTATCCTCTGACATGAGCTACCCATGTAGGGGGGACCCGTTCCTCAATTTGGGCTGCCATACGGACACATTTCTCTAGATGGGCTATGGGCTTCCCATCAGATGTTTTGAGGTCATTTTGTAGCCAGATTGGTAACCAGACAGTTGCAGCCTTAGCTGTCCAGTCTGAGTCTGTATAGATGGGCCCGGGGGCAGCCAAGCAGCTCGTGCTCCAAAATAGCTTTCAGAGCTTCTACCTCCGCTGCTTGGCTGGAGTGTGGCTGGGCTTTCCCCTGTAGGGTGAAGGAGTCTGTGACGCGGATCGCTCCATAGCCTGTCCGTGGGCTACTGTTCACATGCACGGATGATCCGTCACAGAACCAACACACAAAGCCCTGTAACTGAGCTTCCTCAAGGGAGGCTCCCCATTCCACTGGCCAGTCGTCAACATATAAAGGGCACTCATGCATGCCTCCTGTCACCACTAGACCATAGGGAGCTGGCGGGTCCTGCGGCTGCTTCTGAAAATCCACCCCATGCGACACCAGGGAAACAGTCCATTTGGCAATACGGGTGTTTGACACCTGTCCATTCTGGACCTGCCCCAAAAGGATGTATTTAAGTGGTGTGTGTGGGGGATTTTGGGCAATCATGCGGGCTCCTCCAATCATAAATTCCAGCGCGTTAGAGCCCAGATAAGGGGCGAACAGGTCTTCACGCAGGGACTAAATTTGGTCTCATGTGGATCCAGATTTTTGGAGGCATAGGCTATCACATGCTGAGTACCATTCTGTTGTTGCAATAGGACCACTTCTATGCTCCTGTCACAGGTGGCTAACTGGATGAGGAACGGCTTTGCCATATTGGGGTGCTCCAGAGCTGGCGCTTTCATTAGGTCTTCCTTAAGTTGTGCAAACGCCTCTGTTGAGCAGGTCCCCAGTTCCACTCTGCGTTCTTCTTTAGTAGGCAGCAAAAGACTCTATAAAGTCCCTAGAAAAGTTGAACATTCCGAGGAGGGAGCACAGGGAGTGCACGTCTGTGGGGGTTGGCAACTTTGAGATCACCTCCACCCGCTGTGCATCGAGGTTTCCCCTCGGTCTAGACAAAGACCTAGATATTTTACCTCGGTGGACACCAGCTGAGCCTTTTCCCTATTAACCTTGAAGCCGGTGTTGCGAATGATTCCTAACACCTCCTGAGTTATCTCCCGGGTCTTTTCCTCAGAAGCAGAATGGACAAAAATATCATCCACGTAGGATAAGACATGGGACTGTGAAGCTGGTTGCAGCTTGTTCCACATCTTAACCACGTGTGCGTGGCAAATGCTCAGGCTGGAATGGAAGCCCTGGGGCGTGCATTTAAACACATACTGTTGGCCCTGGAACGTGAAGGCAAATTTATACCAACACGCCTTGTGGAGTGGGATGGAATGGAAAGCATTCACTAGATCAATCACACTATAATATTTAGTTCCTGTCGCAATGGCAGACAGAATTTCACTGTATTTGCCACGACTAGCACCACGGGAGGAGTCACAGAGTTCAAGGCTCTGAAATCTACAGTCATCCTCCACGTTTTGCCGTCTGATTTTAGGACTGGCCACAAGGGTGCATTGCAAATCAATTGGATCGGGGTTATTTTGTCCCACTGGAAGAGCCCCTCCATGGTTTTCCAAATGCCTTCTTCGGCCTCATTAGGGTACTTGTATTGTTTCTGAGGCGGGGGATCACGGCCATCTTATCAGGTCGCAAGCCTCCTTTACAGTCCCACACTCGATTTTGTCCTTAATCCCGACCTCTGGGAAAGCTCTTACCCAAGGGTCACTAGTCAGGCAACATACGGGGTGGGAGCCTTAATGGTGGCACAGCGGTGCATGGCCAAAATTTCTTCTGGTACCTGGTCCAACTTCCACAGAAACCCATTTGCGTAATCAACAGTGAGCTTGTTTCCCTGAAGAAAGCAGATGCCCAAACGGCCATCGTCCTCACCATGGTTCTCGCATGCCCAAAGCTGAAAACAAAATGTTTCTATTGTTGTGGCTGAAAAAGAGATGAAGACCAGGTTTCCAGGGAAAAATCAAAAAGCCTTTTATTTTACCAATCACTTGCGCAGGGCTGACAGCTGTTTCCAGGACTGTTGCCCCAATTAATTAAGGCAGCATCACTATATACCTTTTGGGTTTTCCATGTCAGCAATCAATCATTCATCTAGCCAACCCATCGCAGAAAAACAAAGATCTTTGGTTAACTTTCTATTACATCATTAACTTAGCACACACGTGTACAAGAAGAGAACAAAGAGTTAGTTAGAAGATGATACAAGTTATAACTCATGGCCGGTTCATACATTCCACCGATCCTCCGAAATTCTCCCAGGCATTCTTAGATAAAAGTACAAAGCGAGCCTTTTGCAAAACAGTCTTCAAGGTTGCACCTGCTGGCTGCAGAGAGCTAACACACGCGTAAGCAATTAGCACTTTCACTTAGTGAAGGGGGAGCAATTCACACCAATTATCCCAGCAGCCTGCAGCCTTGCAAAAAAGGAAGTCAGCACTTTCCCTTACTGTCAATCCCAGCATTCTAATTTATTGGTTCATTCATCCCCTTCACTATGGACATCGAGATGTCCTTCCAAGCTCGGGAAAGGTGACCTGTATCAAGGTGACACTGTATCAAGAAAGCTGGACATGCTTGGGTGTGGGTTCACCATGCTTAACCAACTTAGGGTGCAACACGTTCAAGGCCGCACCAGAATCTACTAACAGGGTAGCAAATTCCCCTTTGGTCCCTATGCCTGCCTTCACCCCGAACCTTCCCCACTTGTCTGGCTGCAGCCTGGCCACAACGTTGCGGGGAAGCTTCCTGGACCAAGGGCACCCCTATTCTTGAAAGTCCAAGGTCGGGTAGTATCCAGCCAGAGGAGGGCTGTTCATTATGGCCTGGACCGGCTGTTTACCACCCTCTGCAAGCTGCTTGTCCAGAGCTTTTAGAAGCTCTGATGTGGGCCGCTTGTCGAACTGGCTCATGTCCAGTCTGAACCGGCAGAGCATGCCCCAGATCTTGACTCTGTCCGAGGAGTACCTCTGGGCCATGGGATCATACCCACCAGACGTCTCCCTGGGAGGGCCAGACTCAGAGGGCTGTTTGGGGGCAATGGGCTGCTGTGGAGGGTTCCCTGCTTTGCCGGGCTGGCTGCGGGTGTCCATCCCTTGCCACTACCAGTCCTGCCTGGGAGCAGGGCATGAGTTCCAATTACCTTGCGGAACAGAATTCAGCGCAGACTTCTTGTGCTGGGAGTGGGGCCCATAATTGGAATAAGTCACTGCCAATATGGGTTCCCAATTCCCGGCATCTCTCTTCTGGGCCTTGACGGGGAGTCGGAGGGAGCCAGCCTCCCGTAACAGGTCAGCGACCCGACGGAGGTCGTTCCCAAAGTCCTCCCAAGATGTCTTGGCCAGATCCACCAAACCCACGGCCATCTTTGTCTCGTGATTCAAGCCTCCGTACAACAGAGTCTTGAATTCCACATGGTCAAAGTTGTCCCCTTGGGCAGTTGGGGGAGCTTCTCAGCAGAATGGCCAGCAGCTGCTTCCACGCGATGTAAGCCTCAGGGTTCTCATGAGCACCCTGCTGCTCCATGATGTAGAGCACACTCACACTCTGTCCAGGCCACAGGATCCTCACTACCTCTTACATTTAGTCATGGGCCTCGAGCCTAACCAGGCCTCAAGCTGCCACGGCCAATTCAAGGGTAGGAAGCTCCAAAGCGGACATGCAAAGTCAGGCCAGCTGGGTCAGATCCTGACCCTTGGCTGTCGGGTGAGAGTGCACCACTGCATTCAGCCACATGAAGCCAGTGGACTGATTCAATGGACCCAGTTGGTCCGCAATGGCCATGGCCTCAGTGGCACACCAGGGGATCCTAGTCTCAGTGACCTGCGTCTCCTGGGTTTCTGCCCTGCCTGAACTTCCTTCACCAAGGGGGGTGCTCTGCTTCATCATTGACCGAGTCTTAACCGGGTGGACTGGGACCTATCCTTCGGCAAGGGCTCCCCGGGCAAGTCTTGGGCAAAACTTGGGAGCAGCTCCGGGCACATGGCCGATATCAATGCCTTATGTGTTTAGAGCTGGCTCTCCAGTGCAGTGGTTTGCTTAAGGCAGGCTGCATGGCTCTCCGCCTCTTGTTGTTCCTTCACCTGCCTGACCAGGAATCTGGCTGCCAACCCAGCATGATCAAGCTCAGCTTCTAAGGCATGGGCTTTCTCCTTCCACGTCTGAGCCACCAAAGTAACGTCACTGAGCTTCTGGGCAGAGGTCTGCGTGACAGACGCAAAGGATACCTTGTCTGCCCGCAAGGTCTCAATCTCAGCCTGAAACCGGGCATTCTCTTTCTCTATTTCCACTAGCTTCCCCCAGGTCTCAACTAGGGCACTGCTAGCGTCTCTGGCCGCAAGCCAAAGTCCCCAAGCTGCCAACACATCCTTCGATGGTCCGAATGGGTTCCTTGATTTGCGCGCCAGGATGTACGCTTCTCGGAGAGAGGTGAAGGGATCGGCCGTCTGGAAGACAGAGTCCTTCCAGCGGCACTTTCCTTTACCCAAAACCCATCTCTCTAGTTTCCCTTGGACCTCTTCCTCACACATGAGGTCCTTCACAGTAACGGGGCTCTCCTTAGCCATTTTCCTACACAACACAACGAAACTTACTGACACAAACATGGGACCAGAAACTGGAGTGATGGGAAGGCCACCTAGACCCTTGGGGGATTCAGGAGATGAAGTCAGCGGAACTACTCTAGGGAAGAGGGAGGGGAACCGATCTCCACCCTGCCCAAACAAAGTCACTCTGGTACACCCAAACCCGTTTTTACACCTCGATAGCATTGGGGACGAGAGGACGAGGAAACGGTTGGCAGACAGGAGGTCACCTAGACCCAGGGAACCCTCAGGAGTTCTCCGCCTGACTGAAGGGGGGGTAATGAGCACTAAGGAACTTACTACGCTGTCCAGCCAAGCAGCGGGGAGAAAGGGCGAGGAATCAAAAACCGAACCGTCCCTAACTGGTTTTCTGGGTGAGTGGTGCCTCCTACACCTCAGGCTAAACTGCTAAACCATAATCGAGGTCGGAGTTCACCACCTGCACCTAACAAGCCGGCAAATTGGGACGCACCCGAGAATTGAGAAGCCAGGACGCACCCACGCCTTCTCCAATCTTAACAAACAATAACTCAAAAGGCCTATGGAAGGCGGGGGGGTTTCCTCCTTCCTAAAGTGCTTTCGTGTGCCTTGCTGCTAGAGTGTTGAATGTGTGTAGACTGTTCCTAATGTGCTAAACCTCAACACTTAGGATCCCAGCCCACGATAGACCCAAGATGGGGAAGTGGTTCCCAGGACAAGACAAAGAAAAGGGAACAGATTTCCACCCGATAGAGTTACTTCACACACACATAGAAGTCACACACACACTTGCCTGCCTACCGGCATTCTAAAACAGCTCAACTGACTGTTCCCTAGGTTGCTACCACACGATTTGAAAAGATTCCAGATTCCTTCTCAAACTAGGAGTACTGGGGTTGCCCACGTTGCTCCACCACTCTGTTACCCTGTTAACTGGGGGTCGCAGGAGGGGCGCCCAAATAACAATAACGCAAGATGGGGAAATTAACTGGAGCACTTGCTTTAAGCTAACGAGAAGCAGAGTAACTTAGAGGGGATCTTGTAACCCTATGTATGTATGTCAGTCAAGCAGTCAGACAGTTTTAGAATGGCAACAATGATGTTTTATTAAGAACAGACAAACACTTAAGACAACACAACCACACAGCTAACTAAGAATTAAGAAGAATTTTCAGGGGAAATGGGTGATACGACACCTTTCTCATAGTCCTGAAGAAGTTGCAGATGGAGAGAAGAAGCTCAGCATGGTTCGCTGAGGGGAGCTCGCCAGGCAAAGCAGCAGCAGGGTGATCTGGAACTCGGGAGCGATCCGAGGAAGCTCTCAGAACTGAGGGGTTTTATAGGGAAAGTATGAGCGTAGGCTAGTCTGGACTTAGGAGAGAACAATGAGGTTTGGGTGTGAGACAATGTCTCCGAAAAGTCAGGATTTACTATGTTTGAGTTAAGTTCGAATTGACAATAGAACGGCCAGTATGCAGATGCAGCTCGCACGGGCAATTGAGCTTCTAGCTCGTCAGGGTGCCTGCTCAGGGCAGGGGGCTCTTTGTATTAGTGTGCATCCTCAATGAAGTGTTCATCTAGGGAGGTCTCCTAAAGCAAGATCTGGCTGAGTCTGGCTTGCCTAGGTGGAGAAAGGAATGCTTCAGCAATTGATTGCCATGCCTAGCTCCGTACCTGTTCGGGGGCCTCACAAACACTTGGCTGAGGGTGGCAAAATGTGGCCGAATTGTGATATCAAAATGATATCTAGTATCTACCGAAGCCAGGCCAGTTCATGGTGATAACAATTTGACTTCCTGAACACCTTCATTAAGCAGGACTTCTGGGAAAATATGGTTGGCTCATCTTTGTCAAATATGCTAATAGTAATTTATTTTCAAACAAACATGAAATCTGGTTTAAAAAGAGAACTTTTTTCATCACAGAGGATTGTGTCAAAATAGTGTAAATACAGATGTGTAAAGTGTTGTCAAAGATTCTTCAAATTGTAGTTGCAACAATGTGTCAAATTTCAAACGCAACAATTTTGTTTTAATATATGATCATTGCTCAGACAGGTAAATCCATTATCTTTAACTCGTATTTATTAAATCAAACAAATGTTTCAAAATTTTCACCCTGAAATGTGCATGCTATATGTCTGACATGGTTGGACTATGCTATACACTTATGATACAGAGTCATTTTGATTTCATTTTGGAAATAGGGAACCTTGGGTGCATCGCACACTGTCAGTCCCAGAAAACCTCGTGATAGGTATGCCTTAGGGTCATTATAAGCTGGAAATGACGTGAAGGCACACCACCACCACCACCATCACAAAGCTAAAGCTGACAATGGTTGACATCCCACATCTGCTTAGAACGGGGTAAAGCTCTAAGTCAGTGGTTTGCAACTTGTGGGTCCCCAGATGTTTGTGGACTTCAGCTCCCAGAAGCCCCAGCCACTATGGTCAATGCTCAGGGCTTCTGGGAGCTGAAGTCCAAAAACATCTGGGGACCCACAGGTTGAGAACCACTGCTCTAAGTGGTGTGCCTCTGCAAGCATACCACTGCCCCCTCCACTTCCTGTGTGCACTACCAAGCTATCACAAGCAGGACTGCAGCCCCATGGCCATTCAGGGCCATTTAGCCCAGGCAGCATCAGATGCACAAAAATATAGGTTGTCCTCCTCGATTATCAGGAAGTTTTCACTGGAGGTCCAGAAGAATGGTGTTTCCTGTGTCTTTAGCAGCTGCAGAAACACATCTGAATCCTGCCTGGGCACTGCATGCCCTCTTCTGGCCACTAAATGGTCATGGGAGCATAGTACAAGAGCTGACAGGTTGGCTATACACACAGAGGAACATTGTGTTAAAGAAATACTGGATACCTTCTTCCTCAACCTTAGAATCATAGAATCATACAGTCGGAAAACACCACAAGGGCCAATGAGTCCAATGGTCTGCCATGCAGAAATATGCCATCAAAGCATTCTTGACAGATAGCCATCAAACCTCTGTTTAAAAACCTCCAAAAAGGGAGACCCCATCACACTCCAAGACAGCATATTTCACTATGGAAGGGCTCTTGCCATCAAGAACTTCTTCCTAATGTTTAGATGAAATTTCTTTCCTGAAGTTAGAAACCATTGTTCTGTGTCCTGGATTCTGGATGAACAGAAAACAAGCTTGCTCCATCCTCCATATAACATCGCTTCAAACATTTAAACGTAGGTATCATGTCACCTCTTAACCTACCCTTCTCCAGGCTAAACATATCCAGCTCCCTAAGTTGCTTCTCACAGGGCATGGTTTCCAGGCGTTCTACCATTTTAGTCACCCTCCTCTGGACACATTCCAGCATGTCAATATCCTTTCCAAATTGTGACGCCTAGAACTGGGCAGGGTATTCCAGATGGGGTCTGATCAAAGCAGAATAAAGTGGTAATATTGCTTCCTTTGGCATAGACATTATACCCCTGTTAATACAGTCAAGAGTCACACAGGCTTTTCAGCTGATGCATTATAGTGCTGACTCCTGTTCACCTTGTGGTCTACTAAGACTCCTAGATCTCTTTCACATGTACTGTGGTCAAGCCAGGAGTCACCCCTCTTATATCTCTGCGTTTCATTTGCAAATTTGATGAGAATGTCCTCTATTCCTTCATCCAAATCGTTAATAAAGATGTTGACTAGCACTGGGCCCAAGACGAAATCTTGTAGCATCTCACTAGTCACTTCTCTTCAGGATGAAGAGGAACCATTGGTGAGCACCTTTTGGGTTTGGTCTGTCAAGCACTTACAAATACAGCTAATAGTAACATTGCCTAGCCCTGATTTTACTACCTTGTTTGCAAGAATATCATGGGAAACCTTGTCAAAGGCCTTACTGCAGTCAAGATAAGCTATGTCCACAGCATTCCCTTCATCTACCAAGCTAGTAACTGTATCGAGAGAGAGAGAGAGAGAGAAGGCAATAGTCTGGCATGACTTGTTTTTGAGAAACCCATGTTGACTTTTGTAATCATGACATTCCTTTCTAAGTACTTACAGGCTGTCAGTTTAATGATCTACTCTAGAATCTTTCCCAGTATTAATGTCAAGCTGTCTGGGTGGTAATTGTTTGGGTTCTCTTTTTTCCCCTTTTTGAAGATGGGGAAAATATTTGCCCTTCTCCAGTCGGCTGAGACTTCCCCTGTTCTCCAGGAATTCCCAAAATTATTGCCAGTGGTTTTGTGATTACTTCTGCCAGTTCTTTTAATACCATTGGATATAGCTTATCTGGTCTTGGACACTTGTATTCATTTAGAGTAGACACATTTTCCTGTATTACCTCTTTACCTATGCTGTGCTGCATTTTCCCTACTACATCATGTGCTCCATTTTCCCCAGGTGGAGCATTGTTTTCCTTTTGGGAGAAGACTGAGGTGAAGAAGGTGTTTAGTGATTCTGCCTTTTCTCTGTCCCTTGTTAGCATTTCACCATCCTCTCAACACACAGCCCCTATCATTTCCTTCTTCTTTCTTTGCTAAGGACATAACCAAAAAACCCTTCTTATTGTTTTTATCCTCTCCAGCAAGCCAGAGCTCATTCTGTGCTTTAGCCTTTATGACCTTCTCCCTACACTTGTTGGCTATTTGTTTGAATTCCTTTTTGGTGATTTCCCCCTTTTTCCATTTCTTGCACATGTCCTTTTTAAATCTTAGCTCCACTGAAAGTTCTTCATACATTCGTCCTGGATTCTTTGGATACCTCCCATTTTTCCTCCTCATTGAAATTGTTAGAAACTGTGCCTTCAATGTCACTCTTTTAAGAAACTCCCATCCATCATAAACTCCCTTGTCTTTTAATATTCCTGACTATGGGACCACTCCTACTATTTCCTTAAGTTTACTGAAATCAGCTTTCTTACAGTCCAGAATGCATGTCTGGCTACTCTTGACTTCCCCTTTTCACTGTATAATACACTTCAAGAGAACACTGTCACTTCCACCTAAGGATCCTACCACTTCCACCCCATATCATCATTGTTGGTTAGGACAGCTGTTTCCCTTATTCATTCTTCCACCTTCTAACCTCTGAAGTAGGCTGTGATGTAACTGAGAAATTTGTTGGACCTCTTACTTTTGGCAGAATTTGATTTCCAACAAATATCAGGATAGTTGAAATCTCCCATTTACTACTATATGTCTCCCTTCTGAATGTTTCATCTTCTGTTCCAGGAAGGCATCATCCAAGTCCTCAGTTTGGCTTAGGAGGTCTGTATTAGACCTCCACTATGACATCACTATTGTTTCTCTCCCCCTTAATTTTTACCCAAATGCTCTCTATGTGGCTTCCAGGACTTAAGTCTTTGCAGGTGTAAATATCTCTGACATATAGTGCTACTCCTTCTCCTTGCCTGTTTGTTCTATTTCTCTGAAATAGGTTATACTGCTCTATTGCTACATCCCAAACATGAGACTCATCTCACTAGGCTTCATTGATGCCTATTTTATCATACTTACTTTGTCGTGCTATGAGTTCAAGTTCATCCTGTTTATTTCTTATGCTTTGTATGTGTAGAGGCATCTGAGACCATACCTTAAAATGACATACTTTATTATTTCATCATCACCCTGATCACCATAAACCAAAGGCACTTTGCATCTTATGTCTTTTGAGGATACTTAGTGAATGTGTATTCTTTGGACATCCAAACACCAAAATATCCAGGTGTGTCCTGGGACAGAGCCAGAACTCAATTTCAGAGTCTAAGGTTGAGGAAAGCCCTGCAGAAAATCCCTGTAGAAGGGTAGCTTCAAGAGGCACAGAGACAGGACCTACCAATAGTTAACCTATCAGAAGAATCATCTGAGGAAGCAGCTTTGCCTCCAAGTCCACTGAGGGTGTGGGGTAAAGAGGGCAGAGTAGCGATGATCAGTGAAACTCCTTGACAAAAAAAAAATGAGAGGAATGCTCTAAATTATTTGTAGCTGGCTGCAGCCATTTAAGAGCGATCTGTGGCTGTGTTTGCTGCTGGAAACAATTGTCTGCTTCTGGCTTATGTACCTGTAACCTGCTTGAGACTCACTTAGTTCTTGGACCTTGGACTGCCTGATGACACTGCTTGATTTTTGGACTCTTGTCTTGGCTGATGAACCATGTTGTATCTCAGGACCCAAAATAGTTTGACCATGTGTCTGCCAAATTGACTCTCACACTCTTTAAAGCTTTGTGGTATTGGCTGCAATTATCCCAAAAATGGGGAGCTAATTGCCTTCTCCCTCACAAAGATCTACAAATGAGTTGTAGTTGGGCCTGGTCAAGGTGCAGCTCCGCTTTGCTGTTGAAACCTATGATGGCAAAGTAATGATACCAGCTAGAATGGAAAATGGCCCTCAATAGGAATAAGAGAAGCCATATAGAGTCTAATATATGAAGTAAGAAAGGGATTCAGTCATGTTTTCAAATGTTTTCAATATAATGAGGTCCATTAATGGAGCCTCTATGCACATATACACTATATTTCTGAGCAGAGAACAAATGAGGAAGTATTCTTGATTTTGAGCAACAATTCTGAAAAACAACATAGAAGATTCAAAATATATTTAATCAGTTTGGTATAGAAAACATCAGAAATCAAGGTAAAATTCCAAACTCAATTAAAAGCAAAACTTAATTTAAAAAAAACATGGAAAATTCTAACATGATTTTTGACTCATATATCCTATAGCTCAAAAGCTTGTTCAAAAAAAGAAAAGGAATAAGCACCCCTTTAAAAAGGGTGAATGCCTTTAAGTTGCCAATGCAAATTTCAAGTACCTTTTGCAACTCCTCTATTTACATACCTATTTTTCAGATGGTTTGTCACCTTTGAAGGAAATTTTATTTTCCCCAATTTGTTACTGGAGTTGAGTGCAGTTCAGAAAGAACCAAGTATTTGGAGAAATTTTTCCAATGCCACAGTGCCATGTAATATGGGTTGCATACTAGAAAACTGATTCTATCTCTCTATTCTATTATTATTATTATTATTATTATTATTATTATTATTATTATTATTATTATTATTACAGACAGACAGACAAAAAACATAAAATAAGACATAAACTAACAGGAGCTAACAAACAATACAAAGCATAAAGAATACATTAGAGAGAATAAAGAATACATAACAACACTACCAAGCTATAAACATACCCCCCCAAAAAAATCAGTTCCTTTTCTTGTTGCAAACAGCTCCTAGTAATCAACAGTCCAACACCTAACCATTTGTTATCACATTATACCTCCTAGTAACTACTTGTTGCTATTCATATAATGTCATAGTTATTTATCTAGTTGCATACATATTTGATTAATAGAAAATTAATAGAAAACTTTAGTGTACTAATATAGGGTCATTGAATATATAGTAGTAGTAATAACCAACAAAAAAATTAGGATCATAGAGTTGGAAGAGACAACTGGGGCCAGTCCAACCCCCTGCTATGCAGGAACACACATCAGAGCATTCCCAATAGATGGCCATCCAGCCTCTGCTTATAAAACCTCCAAAGAAGGAGACTCTACCACACTCCAAGGCAGCATATTCCACTGCCAGACAGCTCTGACCATCAGGAAGTTCTTCCTGAGGTTCAGGTGGAATCTCCTTTACTGCAGCTTCAATCCATTGCTCCTGGTCTCTGGAGCAGTGGAAAACAAGCCCACTCCCTCCTCGACATTGTTACCCTGTGTGCTGGGGGCCCTGTGAGGGGTGCCCAAATAACCAAACAACAACTACAAAAGGTGAGGAAATTAGTTGGAGCGCTCACTTAAGATAACGAGAGGCAGGGTAACTTTGCGGTGATCTTTTACCCTATGTATACAGGTTCAGGTCACTTAAGCAGTCAGACAGTTTTAAAATAGCAAAAATGATGTTTTTATTAACAAACAGACAACCAATTGAGAGAACACAACCACACAGCTAACTAAGAAATAGGAAATGAGAGTTTGGGGAAAATGGGTGATATACACCTTTCTCGTAGTCCTGAAGAGGTAGCAGATGAAGAGAAGAAGCTCAGTGTGGGTTACTGAGGGGAGCTCGCCGGGCAAAGCAGCAGCAGGGCAGTCTGGAACTCGGGAGTGATCCGAGGAAGCTCTAGGAGCTAGGGAAAGTATGACCGTGGGCTAGTCTATACTTGGGCAAGAACAATGAGTTTTGGGAGAGAGACAATGTCTTTGAAAGGTCAGATTTTGCATGATTGAGTTAGGTTCAAATTGACAATAGGATGGCCGGTATGCAGATGCAGCTCATTGGGCAGTTGAGCTGCTAGCTCACCAGGGTGCCTGCTCAGGGCAGGGGTCTCTTTGTGTTAGCGTGCATCTGTAATTAAGGTGTTTGTATCAGGAGGTCTCCTGAAGCAAGATCTGGCTGTTTCTGGCTTGCCTCAGTGGGAAAAGGAATGATTCAGCATTTAATAGCTGTGCCTAGCTCCATGGTTGTTCGGGGGCCTCACAAGCACTTGGCTGAGGGTGGCAAAACAGGACCAAATTGTGATATCTAATGTCTACCGAAACCAGGCGAGTTCATGGTGATAACAATCCCCCCCCCCGAAAATGGGCAATTTAACACAAATTGATCATTTTCCAATTAAAACATTTCAAAATTAATTTACAGTTGAATAGAGGTTTACCGATTCTGGGGTTACATCACACCTTGGGAACAGGGGTTTTTGCAACATTTCCATCTAGTGAAAGCAATCCCTAACTAACAACATCCGAACCCTAACTACATACACACAGAGAAACATAAATATACAATGGCAATGAGCAGAATGAAATGATTAATGAACAATGAAAATAGCAACAATAAGCAATAACTGGCAACCAATGAATAGCACCCTCCCACCAATGTAGGAAGGTACCGGAGCAATGAAAAATAACAAATGACTAATGACCAAGAGGTAAATCCAATGAAGAGTACCGTAATGCGGACAAATCAAGGAACAACTTTTAATCCAATGCGAGTGCATGAATGAGAGTTCGCAGTCTTGAGGAGGTGAAGTGCAAGCCAGAGTCTCTGCACTTTCCCCTGGAAACAAGAAAGTTCGGAATCTGGAGAATGCAGGCATAGTGGCAGCTCCAACGGGGCTGGAACCATGGTAAAGAGTCCGGCTGAAGTTGTAACATTGGCAAAATGTCCAAGTTCGTGGTTGAGCTAGCCTGGGAAAATGCTAGCTCTTTGCATGAGGTGGGATGTGCAAAAACGGCAACAGGAATAGTCCAAGCGGGAAACAGGTTTCTCAGTTTGGGATACGGGCAGCACAGTGCACAAAGTGCGTTGGGGAGCGGCTGGCTGGGGTCAAGTTATCATCTCAACAAGTTATCATCTCAGGCTTGGCTCCTCGACTGGAACCGCGATGTCTCTGTACTCACACCCCCCATGGTGTCTGGGGGTGGTGGACGAGTCCGGGGATTGTCTCGGCTATCTGGATCCATTGACCTATTGCTCTTGGAAGGAAGACTGACACGGGTTATGGCAAATGCAGACATTCAATGCAAATTAATGGCACGGAGCCTGTTGGGAGCTGAGTTTGAATCATGGACCTTAAAATTTGGGGATGACAGGAGCCGCAATTGGTCTTTAACAACATGCCAGGCAAAGAGGCTTAACATGGAGGAGACAGGGGTGACTGCCTCAGACCTTTGGTCACTGTAAAGTGTAAAGTGGTCTGACCACACCTCAGTAGAGGGGGCCTCCATGTGGAAAGTATCATCTGGGGTGGATCGGGCCTCCAATAAATATCATGATGTAATGTGAGGTGGGGCCTTGTTTAGAACAATCACACATAAGTCACTTCCGCTGAAGCCCCATTTGCAATGGCAATGGTACCCACTAGCTCAGTATGACTAGGTCGGGCTCTGGTCTTAAGTTGAAATAGGGTATACTCTGGCCTTCACCTGGTGGCGAGGGCTCCTAACCCAGTTGAAAGACAGACAATGGAACCAATCCGAGACAAGTGCAGGTTATGCTTGCTCGTTGCCAGAGCAGACACTGATGCTACTGGAGATTGTCCAGGATGGATGGGCCTACGTATGCAAATGTTCTATTAACGTATGCAGATTGGAAACAATGCACCGGGGCCAGGCGTCTTGCCAATTGTGTGGGTCTCCGGCCCTTATGGAGCGTCAGAGAGCGGACATACACTTTGGAACACACACGGCCGAATTGCGTTGTAAGTTAAGGAGCGGCTAAGACTGTTCTCACCCTAACAGTCCAAGCTCACAAAAAGAATGAGGAGAGAGGCCTCTCCAAGACAAAGACCATTCTGGGCTGTAGACCGGTACTCCAGAGTCAGACCTGGTTCTACTGAGAGGGTCGTTAGATCTTCGCCATCATGCCCATAATTCCCAGGGACGCCACTGCACAAGGCATTCTCTCAAAGCGAGAGGATGCCGGCGTCCCGGTCAGACTCATATCCCTTCCTCAGGGTACCAGGGCTGACTCTGTAGGCCTGATCTACCTCAGGGGGACCTCGGGTCAGCCAACCCATTGGTTCCCCCCCAAATCGTGAAAAAGAAAGAAATAACCAGCAAAGGGAAAATAAGCTACACAACACCAGAAACAAGCAAAACTATCTACAGGGCGTGACTATTTACAGAGACTGGGAGCTTGGAGGGTCACCACTCCACCTCCTCTCCGCAAACCAGGGCTGGTCAACTGTTGTCAAACGCTTCATATATTGAGACAAATGTCTCGGACAAGTTAACGATTGGCATCTCCTTGTAATTTAAAGACACTTGGGGGGCAATCACACTGATGGGAGTCTTCCCAACACCCTCCTCTGGTAACTCAACATCGGCAATTCCCTTAGGCTCGACTGGCTGGCCCTTCCACTCCTTCATCTGGGAGATGTGGAAGAACTTGAACCAATCTCCTCTCTTCCTTGGGATTTTGACCTGGTATACCACGCGCAAAACCTGTTTCACAATGGGGACAGGGCCGACCCACCTGGCAGCGAGGGAATATTTGTCCTTATAGAAGTTTCTATAGAGGACCAACTGGCCTTCCTCCCACTGGCAGGGACGGTGTACCCACCCCAATCTTTTGTCCTTTTTTAGCAGGTTTTTGCCCAGCTGGGCAGTGACCTGCCGGTGTATTTGACCAATCTGGCTAACTAAATTGCTAATCCATTCGTTATTTAGAACCACCGGTTCTAACTCGGAGGGGAGACCTGTGTTGATCCAAAATGCCTCGGGCAGCATCATCTTCCGCCCGGTCATTACCATATGTGGCGTGAAGCCGTGGGACGCTACCGTGCCTCTAAAGGCCATTAGGATGATGGGCAGCTTGGTGTCCCAGTCTTTGTCAGAGGAGTGCACCATTTGCCGAAGGGCCTCTTTCAGAGAGCGGTTCATCCTCTCGACGTGTCCTGAACTTTGCAGATGGTGGGCAATGTGGAAGCGCTGGAGAATGCCCAGGGCCTTGTACAGTTCTTGCGTGATGTCGCCGGTGAAGTGGGGTCCGGCATCTAAGTCAAGGTCCCGCGACACTCCCCACCGTGCCCTAACATTGTTAAAAAGCGAGCAGGTTGCCGTGCTTGCAGTGCTGTCTCAGCAAGGGAAGGCCTCAATCCACTTGCTGAAGGGATAGATGACCGTGAGACAATATTTGTTCCCGCGTGGGGTGGTTGGGAGCAGACCTATGAAGTTTATCTGGATGTGCGACCAAGGACCCTCAATGTGCTGGTGCTGGATGGGAGACTTGGGACCGGTGGGGTCAGCGTTGATCATCGTGCAAGCCAAACAGTTATCCACCCACTGGTCGACGTCCTGCTTAACTTGCGGCCACCACCTGGTGTCCCGAGCCCGATCCAGGGTCACCTCGCGCCCTCGGTGCCCCTGTTCATGCACAAACTGAATGTTGTCACTGCGGAGGTCCTTGGGTATGATCCAGTGGTGCTGGCCACTGGCATTTATGGCCCAATACACTCCATCAGATTGGGAGATTTTGAACCGGCCAGACTTGGCCGAGCCTTTCTGGACCAATTCCAATATCTCGGAGTCCCCTTACTGCAAAACCCCTAGATCGAACATAAGGGGATCAACACATTAATGGCGGCAATGGGGGCCCTATCGTCCTGTAAAGCTGCGTCTCTTGCTATGGCGTCTGCCCTGGTATTCCAAATACAGGTAGCCGTACCCTTTCTCTGGTGTCCTCTGACATGAGCTACCCATGTAGGGGCGACCTGTTCCTCAATTTGGGCTGCAGTATGGACCCATTTCTCTCGATGGGCAATGGGCTTCCCATCAGATATTTTAAGGTCATTTTGGAGCCATCTGGACCAGGTGCTTTACGATTTTTCAATTTCCCAATTACTTCTTTAACTTCCATCATTGTGATGTCCTGATTTAAGGCTTTCTTTTGTTCATCTGTTATTTTTGGTGTTTCATATCTCTCCAAATATTTCTATTTTTCTCTTCTGCTATCTGGTGTGTTGTGTCTTTTTCATATAGTTGAGCATGATATCTTTGAAAAATCTTTTTAATTTGATCTTGATCTGTGGTTTCTTTTTGACCCTTTTTCATTTTAAAGATTCTTCTTTTTTCTCTCTCCCATCTTAATTTATACGACAACCATTTTCCAGGTTTATTTGCATGTTCAAACTGATTTAACTGACAATATTTCATTTTCTTCTCTATGTCAGCCATATTTTTTGCAGCTATTTGGTCCTGTATTGACTTTATTTCCAATTTTAATTTTTGATTCATACTATTAATTTGAAACTCTTTTTCTTTCGCTTTTAATTTTCCCATTAAATTTAGTAGTTGTTGGTTTTCTATTTTCTTTTTATATGATCCCATATTTATCAGATGACCTCTAGTGACAGCTTTTTCTCTTCAAAAAATTTTTGTAAGATGTCTTTTAATTTGATAACTAGTTCTTTGTCTCTAAGCAAATTATCATTGAGTCTCCAGTTGTATTGTTTTCGTTGTCTTATTTTTAAATGCAAGAGAATGGGGTTGTGATCCAAAGCTATTTTCAGAAGGATTTCCACTTCATTGACATTAGTATGCAGCACTTTCAAAATTAAAAAGAAGTCTATCCTGGAAAAGGTGTTATGTCTGTCCGAAAAGAAAGTATATCACGTGTTTGAAAGTCCATGCATCTATTAAAGAAAGTTCATCCATCATCTGGAAGAAATTCTGTGGTAGCTTTCCATGACTCTTTTTTACAGTTTTAATATTTGATCTGTCTTCTAATGGGTTAAATACCCCGTTCAGATCCCCCAAAATTAGGATGTTATCTTGAACCTTTTCATTTGCATATGTAGCTATCTGTTTCCTGATTTTAGAGTAGAATTTTTGTTTATTTTATATTGGGGCATATACTCCCACTATTAGGACTGTAAAATCTTGTAAATTCGCTTCTAACACTAAATAATGTCCATCCGGGTCTGCGTAGATTTCAGTAACCATGTAATTATTTTTAATATAAATTGCAACACCTCTTTTTTTCTTCAAGTAGGATGCAACAAAGCACTGTCCCAACTTCGGATTCTTCAAGTACTTGGTGTCTTTTTGAGCAATGTGCGTCTCCTGTAGGCAAATAATGTCATAGTTTGTTTTCTCTAAGTAGTGGAAGATATGTCTTCATTTATATTGCGAGTTGAGGCCTTTGGTATTCCAGGAAAATATTCTTAAGTCCTTAAACGCCATTTCTTATTATTCTAATTCTTATTATTTAGTCTTCTCTTACTTTAACTCTAATTTTCTTCCGTATATTTTATTTCACGTTCAATTTGCAAATCTCCCTCTTCTTTATCTTGACTTCTTTCTGGGTCTTCCATTTCATCTAACAATTCCGCTTTCCCTATTTTCAGTTCTCCATCTGTAGCTCCCATTTGTTCTTCTTGTTCTGTCCTTTCCACTGTTGATTGTCTGCTTCTTGTCATTTCTTTCTTTGCTTGTTGTTTCTATTTCTTTTTTTCAGTCTTTCGTAAACTTCTCCTGCCTTCTCAGTGTTATTTATTCTATATCTCTTTTGGTTGTACGTAAAGAATATTCCTTCTGTTCTGTTCCATGTATAATTGATTCTTTGTTTAATCAGAAATTATGTTATGAATTTATATTCTTGCCTTTTTCTGAGTGTTTGAGCTGGTATATCTTTATGAATATTTATTTCTTGGGAATCTATGCACAGCTTTTTTTGGCAACTTTTTTGTAATCTCCTTTGTCCTCAGATTGGTAAAAATTATAACAATATCCCTAGGCTGATTTCTTTCTCGCACTACTCTGGAATTAATTCTGAATATCTTTTCAATACTAGCGTGTAATCTTTCTTCTGGCAATTGAACATATTCTTATCTTCTACTTTATCTTGAGCACCTGATGCAATTGTTGCTCTTCATCAGAGTCCTTGGGCTCCTCTTTTGATTCCTGTTGTTCCATTTCTTGATCAAAATTGTTCTTAATTGGAACAATTAATTGGAACAGAAAATCATTCACTTTGTCAATCAAATTCAATCTGTCCCTTTCATTCTTATTCTAAAACTCACCCCTTCCAGACTGTCTCAATTGAAAAGGCTATTCTTTCCCGTTTCTCCACCAAAAATTTGTAATTTTTTTTCTTTTCCTAGGAATTCATACTGATATTTCTTTCAAGAGAACAAGTAGATTGCCCTGAATCTTCCATCCTCCCTTCTGATAAAGCATCAAGATTTCGTCTCTCATCCTCCTAATAGAAAATTAAATTGTGACATCTCTTGGAACTTTCATCTTTCTTGTATAAGGCGAATTAACTCAGTATATAGATGGGATGTTATTTTCAGTGTAATCTTCATCTTCTGTCAGGCATGTTGTAAGTTCTCAATTATCTTTGTACATAAATTTGTTCTATTCTGAGAGGCCATGTATTTGCAGGAATCTTTCCTTCTCACTTTGTTCAAAAAGCACTATTCAATCCAATTGTTTCTCTAATTATTGGTATGTTCTTGTCTCCATTTGGTCGGTCTGAAGGGGTTAAATCCAATACCACTTGAATAGGAAAAATAAGCGAATTGAATTGTGCCTCTGAGTAAATTGCAGATGTCTGTCTTATCTCAAATTTTAGAGAATGGCCTTGCAACAGTTCTGGGAATTTACAGGGAGGCACTATACTCCCTACCATTATTTTGTATCATTTTCTAAACTAACCCTTTGTTCTCTTCTGTACACGTGTATGCCAGTCAATGATGTAATGGAAAGTTAACCAAAGATCTTTTTCTCCAGTGATGGGCGGGCTAAGTAAATGATTGATTGCTGACATAGAAGGCAAAAGGTATATAGTGATGCTACCTCAATTAATCGACACAACAGTTCTGAAATAACTGTTGCCCTTGCGCAAGATTTTGTTAATAAATGGCTTTTTGATTTTTCCCTGTAAACCTGGTTTCGCCTCTTTCTTGGCCACAACATTTTTGGTGCGTTGGCCGGGAATGGGAAGGACTATTCTGTCCCCCTTGATGGACGTTTAACGTCGGGGATTGCGGCCCCCCCTTGACAAAACCCAGGGCGCCCTCGACCTTTTTGTCGAAGAGGTTTGGTTGGGGAGTGGTGGCATCCCTGGCGACAGCGATCCAGTCAAAGGACCTCGGGTTACAGCTGGAAATCAAGCCTCCCATGGCCCTCTGGTGAGTAGACCCCCCTCATGTTTGGGAGGGGAAGAGGGATCTGATCACTCCCCAAGTTTCGGCCGAGTACCTCTTAGCGGTGAAGAGAGAAACCCCGAAAACGTTTGGTATGGGGGAAATAATAAATAGACGTCTCAGTTGTGGTTTAATGGGCCAGATGGGAGGTTGTTTGTCTGAATGAAAGATGTGTGTGTGAAATGCTTGCAGCATTGCAGTTTTTCGTCATGCCGTGATCGTCCGGGTGGCCAAGTAGTGCTGGAGTGACTGCAGAAAAAACCCTTTGTGTGGGCGCACGGGACCCCTTACCCGTGCGTCAAATCCATTCCTATTGTGTCTTGTCTGGAACTTGGGAGGAAATGGGAGGGGAGAAAGTCGGCAGACTCCCTTAAGAGTGTATGATAAAGAATTTCAAAAAGAATTTAAAGGAGGATTCAGTGGAAATTACTATTGCCGTTGTAGTGTTAGAGAAAAAAATGGTTTGTTTCCTCTCTCAGTGTTCGAAGCCATTTCCTGAAGCCCCTCCTTCTTGGGCTCTCTGTTGTTTTAAGCCAGAGAAGTTAACTCAGCCAGAGGCTGGGAAATGATAAAATAAAGTCAGTGCAAAAACCTCAGGTGTTAATGAGAAATGTGAGGAAGCAATGCAGAGTCTCATTGTTTTCTCTTAGGTGTAAGGAAGAAGCCTGATTTTGCAATTCAGGCAGTGGGAAAATGTTACAATTAACTGGAAAGGGATCCCTTTGTTCCATGTTAAAAGGAAATAAGGGTTTTACAGGACCAAGTCTGACCCCCTTGATGGAGATTTAATGGGCCGGCAATTAACATTCAAAAGGGTTTAGAAGGGATGTATTTTAAGCAGTTTTTTGCCTGGTTGGTAATAGCGAGACACTGATTTTGGGCTAGAAGTTTATTTAGCTAAGAGGATTTGGAATAGCAGAAATAAAGTCAGAGAGTTAATGAAAAAAAATAATAAGCCTTTAAGGTGTTGCATGGAGACATGCCAGGAGTTGGAAAAGGTCCTCCTCTCACTTTGCAACACTTCTACGGCAAGATAACACAAGGGGCAGAGCTTAGCGCAGAGTCTATTCTTTAAAAAAAAAAACTGCATTTGAAAAGGAAAGAAAGAAGAGGAAAAAAAAAAGAGGAACTCTCGCCCACAGGAATTCCCCCTCACCCCTCCCTGTTGAAAGAAAGAAAAAAAAAGAGAAAGGTAGTTTCCCCCCTTTTAATGCTAGAAGCAAAGTCTGTTTCCTAGTAAAAATCTCTCATGTCTAAAAAAGGGAGAACGAAAACTCCAGTGAATATTTAATGAGCTGTCAGCTCAACACAAACGACCCAAGGGGAAAGATATTACTGGGAAGCTCAATGAATCCCTTCATCAATCAACAGTCTGTGGAAACACAAGGCCCCCCGGACTTCCTCCCCCTTCGGAGATAAATATGCAGGTTCCCCAAGAATCAAGAAGATCAGCTGGTAGTTGATGCTCAGCAGTCAGGGGGGGCTACCAGTGAGTTCAGAGTTATCAATACACACCCTTCACCATGTCAGACCTACTAAGTAATAGAACTTTGCTCCAGAATCATGGCCTCACATGTCTCTAACTGGCAGGATTGTCAATAGTTGCTTTTGACCTTGTACACTACTGAGGAGTGGAGGAGAATAAATCCAACATGAGGAATGGCGAGCCAGGCAGGAGGAAGAGGCCTAGGTTGGGAAAGTTCAGGAATGATGGACTTAAAAAGCTGTAAAACTCTATCTGACAATGAGTTTTTGGAGAAGCAGTTGACACAGGAATCTTGAACACAGGGGAAATTTGTAGTACCTGAACAAGTTTCCCCCAAGAACCCTTGGGAATTCCAATGCAAAAGAACAGAGAGGTAGAGCCCACAGAGGCCTTGGAGCGGCAGCTCTTTAGGAGCAACCACGCTCCACCCCCACCGGATCCTTTCTGCATGCCTGTTTCCCTGTCCTTCCCCTGAGGGGACAGATGGGGAGCAATAATACCAGCAATAGGAGTGAGAGCCGCTGCCAGCATCAAGAGGCTTCCTGGAGGAGAAGCGATGTGAAACGACAGCCCCCCCAGCTGAGGTGCCAGCCAAGGAGGGAGGGCAGATGGCGGGGGGGCGAATGGAAGCGGCGGATGCAGCGGAGGCTGAGAGGATGCAGCCAAACAATAAGTAGCAGGAACAGAGGAGTCAGTTTCGGAAAGGGGGGCACCCCTCCCTTCCTAGTTCGTCTGATGTTTGGAATTTTAGACCAGGCAAAGAGGAAATAAAATGCAGCAGAACTAAGTGGCTGACAGAAAAAAGCTAGCAGGGCAGCCAAGAGTCCAGGAGCTGCAAGGGACTGAAGAGGGCAAAGGGGTGTGGCTTGGCTGCCTACGGCCATACCACCCTGAACACACCCGATCTCGTCTGATCTCGGAAGCTAAGCAGGGTCGGGCCTGGTTAGTACTTGGATGGGAGACCGCCTGTGAATACTGGGAGCTGTAAGTTTTTGTAAAAATCCAAAATGAGTAGAGGTTGGAAGATGAGAAGGTGGTAGGAAAACCCAGAAGAGGAAGAGGGTCTCTAGGAGTGTCCCAATGTGCCCAGTGTGGGCAGAAGAGGCATAGGTAGAAAATCTTGGACAGACGGTGAAGACAGTCAGAGAAGGATGTGGATATGTGGTGGATATGTGGAAGAAGACAGCAGGGACCAAGTGAGAGGTGATGTATGGTGAGAATCCTTTTGTGGAAGACGACAGCAGAGCTCCATGAATAATGTCAGTGGTCAGCAGTTAAGAGGAAAAGTTTTGTTCCTCACCCCATAAACTGCAAAGGGTAAGGATTCGGAGTTGTGCCATTCTGGTGAGAAACGTTGGCAGCAGAAGCATGGAGAATACGGAAAGGGCCGAGTCAGAACTGCAAAGTAGCGCCCCCTCACCAGTTCCCGATAAGATGGAAAACTGGAAAGGCTCCCTGGAGCAGTCCTAGCGGGATGGAGGAGGTGATGGAGCACCCCTACGAGCAAGCTGGGAGAAGAGGTGACGGCGCACCTCTGAGTTGGGGAGGGGGAAAATAGGAGCATTCTGAGAGGCGATAGAGCGCCTCTCCAGTTTGGAAGTGGAGTTGCAGTTGAGGGACTCTGGCTGAAGAAGGCAGAGCAGGAAAAGAGATGCAAGCTGTGAGACAGCTAACAGGCCGACAACAGCCCTGAAAAAGCCCACACACCATACAGGCTCAAACAACAGACCTGCATTTGTCCACAAGATCATCAAAGATTAAACACTGTTCTAGGAATCACCCCGAGGAGTCACATTGTACCTGCAGACCTCGGAATTTAAGGAAACTGGAGAAGGTGAAACAAAATCCTGGAGACACAGGAGTTCAACGTGTATGGTCCAAATAACAGCCCTGGCTATGTTTTGGACTGGATGCCAGCACAGGACAAGCGGCATGATACCACATTCATCTTCTGAGCCCATTTTATAGAAACCTTTCATTCTCATTCCATGTGCAGCCCACAACAGAGAAACCAGGAGTGTTTTGTTTTTTCCCCGAGCCCCATCATGATGGGGAAAAAGAAGATGCAATATATACTTCACAGAGTCATGAAGTTGTCACCTTTCAGCAAAAGCCCTTTGGATGGATTAAGGGAACATAACTCTACAGGAAAGAGTTAGTGTGTTAGGGAAAGCTTAGTACGACAAGGGAGAAAATGTTAAAATAGGGACTTCTTTCCCTACAAGCACAGGCACACCCTCTCAAACCAGGAGACATGGGTGGGGACCTATAGGTGGTAATGACAACCCCCACTGTGGTAAAGGTGGCCAAGATGCTAAACTAGGGACACATGCATGATCAGATCTTGAATGTGGAAAACAATAGATTGAGACAGGTATAGGAAGGGCAGGAAGCCCCGGGAAATGTCTTAATGTTAATTTCCTTTCAGTTATAGTATTGGTTTTATTGAGTTGTGTGACAAAAGGGGGGTTGGTCCTCCATAGTCAGTTCTAGAAAGCAACCAGTTTTTACAATGGCAAATAGGTATATGGTTCATTTCCTGGGATTATCACTTTTCACTCAGTGCATGAATTGATATAGTGTGGCTGGCCAAAAATGAAAAGGATTCACAATAAAAGCAACAGGTACATGACAACACATGATCCCCATGGAGGGAATTGGTTTTCATGTAAGGCAGGTGCGTTGTTGGCTGTCAGCCCAGCATGAAACTATCTCTTCAGTTGTGAGGGGTACTCAGCATTTTGGTAAAATACAACCTGTTGTTATTATGTAAATGAGTTGAATGCAAAAGAAGGGAAAATGCATTTCGAAGTATACAATATTAGAAGATCATTCTAATGGTCTGCAGGCATGTGGATAAAATTGAGTTCCCTAAGTAAGTATGGAAAAGGCAAGGGAAGCAAGAGTACTTTGTACTAACATAATGGCTTTCCTAAATCTGCCAGTCTTTACTCTGCATGTTAAAAGTGTTGTTTTTTAATCTGTAATGCTCAAGTCAATGGAAGAAGGAAGTTGATGTGTATGCCTAACTGGTGGTTGCAGAAAGAGGGGTCAGAAGAATTCTGGGCTAGGTGATACATTTGACGCTCCGGAAGCTGCCAAAATGTACACCAGACCCAGCAACTCCTGAGGAGAGAAGATTGGGGCTAGATTTCTCTGGGGTTACACCAGGACGCTAACCTCTCTACACACAAATCAGACCCCCTCCGTTATTGGGAACAGCGTGTAAGTGTAACGTGTGTTAATGAATCCTTATGCTGCTATGTAGTTTGCCGTTGTATATTATTTGTGTTATAAGGAAGTAGGAAATAGTACATGCTTGAAATTGCAAAGTAGTTTGAATTTAGCATGAAGGGGGGAATGAAGGGGTTAAATCCAATACCACTTGAATAGGAAAAATAAGCGAATTGAATTGTGCCTCTGAGTAAATTGCAGATGCCTGTCTTATCTCAAATTTTAGAGAATGGCCTTGCAACAGTTCTGGGAATTTCAGGGAGGCACTATACTCCCTACCATTATTTTGTATCATTTTCTAAACTAACCCTTTGTTCTCTTCTGTACACGTGTATGCCAGTCAATGATGTAATGGAAAGTTAACCAAAGATCTTTTTCTCCAGTGATGGGCGGGCTAAGTAAATGATTGATTGCTGACATAGAAGGCAAAAGGTATATAGTGATGCTACCTCAATTAATCGACACAACAGTTCTGAAATAACTGTTGCCCTTGCGCAAGGTTTTGTTAATAAATGGCTTTTTGATTTTTCCCTGTAAACCTGGTTTCGCCTCTTTCTTGGCCACAACAGGTCTTAGGCCCTTTCCACATGCGGGGCGGGTAAATGGGGGAGCACGCAGGGACGGAGCTTACCGCTAAATGGATTGTTCCGTCCCCGCAGGGAGCGCGCGTTCGCCGCTCCAAACGGCGGCGAATTTCGGCGGTGTTTGGCGACACCCAAAATGGCGGCCGCCGGTTTCCAGCGGCGCTCCGCCAATCAGGGCAGAGCGCCAACCAGAAGCCCACCCCTGGGCAGCTCTGCAGGGATGCGCTAACGAGTCCCTGCAGTTCTAAATGGGGCACGGCGACAGGGCAACACGCACAAGTCACATAAAAACCACTTGAGAAGTGGTTTTTATAAGACTCGCAGTGCCACCCCCGCGGCTGTGCGAGGGCGGTTTGAGGTTTAGAACCTCCCATTTGTGAACTGTCCTCGCGCGCCTCGCGGTGTAGAAGACCTCCTGAGGAGGTCACCCTACCGCAGGCAATATGCCCGTGTGGAACGGGCCTTAGTTTCCAATTGGGTGGTCTTTTCTTGAAGTCTTCGTATTGTGTTCTTATTCTCTCGAACTTCAGCACCTGTCTTATCCAGCATCTGTTGAATTTTTTAACTTCACCTGTCACTATTTCAGTTCATCTATTTTATTCTCAGAAGATATCATATATTCTGGTGTATAAGACACACCCATTTATACACTGGCAAATATAAGACACACCGGCATGTAAGACGCACTCCATTTTCAAACAGTATTTTTCAGGGGAAAATGTGAGTCTTGTAAGCCAGCAAATACAGTACCTTATATTGCTGAATTCTGCCACAAATCTGGCAAAATAATAAGGCACTTTTCCTTCTCAGCTTGAACCCTTTCTGGTTAGCATCTTCTGTTTAGATGATGAAGCCATATCTATTTTCTAGAAAAAATCATCAATGCAGCCAATTCCTCTTTTCTTCCAGTGTATTTCACAGCCATTTGTTTCATTCACTATATTTTTCCTCTTTAATTCTGCTGAAGCAGCTTCTATTTCATAACGTAGATAGTGATAGAGCTATTTTCAAAAAGTTTTCAAGTAATATAAAAACTGGCACTGTGCCAATCAGCAAACAGACTAACAGAATTCATTTAAGATCCAATAGCCTGAGATTCAAAATTTAATAGCTCCACAAATATATAAAATTTTCAATTTTAAAAATACCACTTAACTAGGAAGACTAGCAAAGCTCAGTTAGAAAAGAAAAAGAACCAATCTTCTGAAAATTCCAAATTTAAACCCCACAGTTTCAGAAGAACAAGAACAAAAAAGTCTCTTTCCAAAATCAGTTGTAATCCAGCTTTGTAAACCCAAAACAGAGAGAAAAAAAGAGGGTTGAAATAGTTAATTTGTCTCTCCAATAGTGATCTAAATAAAGTACAATCCCTTTAAATTCTCCCTCTCATGAAAAGACACATTAACAATTTCCTATTAACAATAGGGAAGTAGTCTTAACTGTTACAAACAGGGGCTTCTTGTCTTCTTATTTAAACAAAGATATTAAAGTCAATGGCCCTTTTGGCACCTTATCTTCTTCCGGCTCTGGGGTGTGGGGATCGCACGAGCAGCTTCTGGTGAGAGGCTCTCACGTTCAGGGTCCTTTGGCTCCACAAGAGCTGCCTGCTTGCATGAGAGCCCCGCCTCTTCCTTCCGCAGTGCAGCCTGGGAGTTTCCCAGGCTGCGCTGGGGCAGGAAGCATGACTGGCGCAGCTCTGGAGGCTCTGCATGCCAGGTAAGTGCCCGGGGCCCCGGGAGCAATGCACGATCACGCACCATTTTTGGCTTCTAGCTGAAATTGAAAAGGTGCGTGATCGGCACCTGCCAGCCCCAGGAGCATTGCGCGATTGTGAGTGTGTCGTATGGATTGCTCCTCACAATCGCGCAACGCTCCAGGCTCTGTTTCACATGGAAAATGTCATGCAAAAAGGGCCAATGTTTCTTCTTACAAGAGGTTCAGTCAAAGGTTAATGTAATGTCCATGAAATGGAGAACTACTCACCCTAGGCTCCACAGAAGCATACAACTAACTCTTCAACCTCAGGATTGTGACAGCTGCTCAGTTCCTCAGCAACCACTTTGCAGGTCCCAATCCAGCTGGCCTAGAGACCCTACAGTCTCCCTGTGTATCAGAGGTTCACTGGCTTGACAGGAGGAACCCCCCCATCAGGAACCCCCTCATGGTTCCCAATCTAGCTAGATCACAACTGCCATTAGCTGTGGTTGGAACCAGAACTTTTGAAGAGTAAATAGTCAAAATACTACAGTAACTAAGGAACACAATTTTGGATACAACGAGACAGGTGTTGTATCACCCATTTTCCTCTGAAAGTCCCTATCCTTAATTCAACCTCTAATTTCTTAGTTAGCTGTGTGACTGTGGTGTCTTTAATATTTGTTTGTATTCAATAAAACATCATTCTTATTACTTTAAACTCGTCTGGCTGCTTGACTGACCTGACCCCGTAGACGCTGGGTTGCGAGATCCTGCTAAGTTACCCTGCCTCTCGCTAGCTTAAGTGAGTGCTCCAGCTAATTTTCCCCAAAATTGTGTGTTAGTATTTGGTTATTTTGGTGTCCCTCCTGGGACCCCCAGTAAACAGGGTAACACTGGAGAAAAGCAGGGTACAACCTAGGAAAGTGATGAGGTCCAAGAAGGAAATTCAGATGCATTTAGCCAAATGGTTCTGTTACCCTGTAAACTGGCAGTCCCGTGAGGGGCACCCAAATACCCAAACCAAACAAACAAAATTGGGGAAATTAGCTGGAGAACTCTCTTGGCTAATGAGAGGCAGGGCAACGCAGCAAGACCTTTTATCCTGTGTATACCGGTTCAGGTCAGTGAGAAGTCAAGCAGTTTCCAAAATACTAACAGTTTTTATTAAGCAAAGAAAATAATAAAAGTCAAACACACCTAACTAGAGAGGAAGAAGAGAGAGAAAGTTTTAGAGAAATAAGCAATACGCCACCTGTCCGAAGTCCTGTAGACACCAATTGAAGATAAGGAGGGAAACCTGACAAGTAGACCGAGGGGAATCTATGGAGCCGAGTGGCAGCGAGGCGAGGACGAAGATCCAAACAGAGCTTCGAGTGATTACAGCTTAGTGATTTCAAGTAATTTCAGCTCAGTCCAGTGAGAGTTCCGAAGAGCTCCCAAAGTGAGACAACGTTTATAGGGACAGAACGACCGCAGGCTAGTCTGGTTTTTGCATGAGAACAATAAGTTTTGGGATGGAGACAAAGGCTCCGAAAGGTCAGGATTTACATGATTGAGTTATGAACCAAATTGACAATGGTATAGCTGGTATGCAGATGTGGATAGCTCGGCCGTTAAGTGCCAGCTTGCCAAGGTGCTTTCACAGGCAAAGAACTCTTTTGTTTTACAATCAAGGTGTCTGTTTCGGGTGGCTACCCCCTGAAGCAGAACTGGCTATATCTGGTACTTTACAACTATCGCCCATGCCTAGTGTCGCGCTTGCCCGGCAGTGCCCAACAAACACTCAGCTGATGGGGGAAAAGGGTCGAATTATGATATCAAAATGATATCTTAGTTCACCAAAAACCAGACCAGAATGCCGTGGTAACAGTTCTGTCTCATTCAGAAACACTTGACAAAAGCTTTCGAGTGGACAGTGGGGAAGCAGTGGCAAAGGATGGTGTGGCAGCCTTAGGTGAAGAAGCCAAGTTCAGCGAGCAGGAAGAACCTGGGAGAGCTTCTGTAACTAAGTCCACCAACCTGGGTGTACATAGCATGGACAGCAGGGCAGTAGACATTGAAGTTAAACAAAATTGACCATGAGGTGTGTGGAGAGGACCAGGAGAACAAGTTAATGTGGCATAGGAGATTTATGGAGGAACTGAAGGTTTCACTAGGGTTGAAGGAGTGCAGGGTTTTGCCACAAACCTTAAGCAAGTGTTTTCATTGGTACTCATAGCCCCCAACAGGTGGAATGGTTCCCTGGGTACCATAGTGGGTAGTGGGAACACAGGAACTCCCACAGAAACCACTTACTAGCTTATATAGTGGGTAGCCCATAAGTGACCATCTGTTTGGGAGATCATTTATCCCAGGCCTCAGTAGAAAAGATACTGTAGCAAGGTTATATTGATGTCTTTTCACTGCTATTCAGAGAGCCATAAAAGAAACAGTGGGAGGATATGGATGAAAAGTATAGGGATAAGGTGAGAAAGAGAAAAGTGGAAAGGAATTGTCAGAACTGGCTTTCAGGGCTCTTAGTCTATGCAAGGATCATTGCTAGGGTAAAACCATGGAGAGTGTGCTCACTCATACATTACAAAGACAGAATCCACAAGGCATATGTAGATTTCACTGGCCCTGCATGGCTGCTCTATCATGAGCCTTTTAGGATGTGGGTGGCAATGAGCCCTACATTGAGGTGGAATCAGGTACACTCATAGTTGTGGGTCAGTCTCATGACCCCAGCATGGCCTATATAGGGGGAAAGGTCCCATAGTGGACATATGATACAGAATGCAAGTCTGAAGGATTGGTTCCAAGTGGGGCTCACCACGTAGAATAAGCTCTGCTGGGAATTTAGGGTCCAGAGCAATTTCATCCACCACCCTTGTAAGTTTCGGTATGAATACTTTATCTGTAGTGGGATGCACTCCTTTTGGATTTGCCCAAAGGAAAGGGGAGTGGGAGGTATTACAGAACAGCAGGGGGCAAAACAAGGCCCCCAAGGGACCCCCAAAGGGCTCCAGTCCAATTAAGGTAGACAGCCTGGAACTGCTGCTGGAACCATACCTGAATAAGGCAGCAGCCAAGTATCTGTTGAAGGGTTTTAGGAATGGCTTCAGGATTCCTTTTCACAGTACCAGGAAACCATACTTTGTAAAAAATTGCATTCAGTAGCTGGCCTAGAGGGCACTGTGAGGGATAAAATCAGGAAGGAAGTAATCAAGGGTAGAGTGCTAGGCTCATATTCCACCCCACCATTGGTTAATCTAAAGGTGTCTTTGTCGGGGGTGCTCCCCCCAAAAAGAACGAGGTAAGTACCACCTTATACACCATTTATCCTACTCCAAAGAGGAATTGGTTAGCGATGCTGTTCCTTTAGAGATTGCACAGTGCAGTATATATCATTTGAAAGTTTCACAGGAAGGCGATGGGGACAGAGTTAGCAAAGTGAAACATCAAGTTAGCGTTTAGACTCCTCCCAGTTCATCCCTAAGATGTTGAGCTCCTAGGTTTCTATTTTGAGGAGGCATACTAAATCAACTGGGCCCTCCCTATGGGGTGTTTAGTTTTGTGCTCAGCCTTTGAGATGTTCAGAACTTTCCTTGAGTGGGCGCTGAAGTTTAGATCAAGTTCCAGCAGTGTGGTACACTACCCTGATGACTTCCTGCTCATGGGGTGCAAGAACGCCAACCTAAGGGAGTTTCTGGGATGGAAGAAGGCCAACCTAAGGGAGTTTCAGGAGCTCATAAGCCACCTTAACTTTTCCTGCAAGGTGGTAACACCAGGTACGGCATTCCTGAGATGCCATCAGGGGGTGGGTGTTAGCAATCCTCACCACATAATTAGACTGAGTAGTGGAGTGGTACAGGATTTGAAGGTGTGGCAGGAGTTTCTGACATTCTTTAATGGAATATCATTGTGGAGGGAAAAGCTCAAAGTTAAGGATGCTTTGAAGGTGGCCTTGGATGCCACCAGGTCTTTGGGGTTTGGGGTATACTGTGGCAGCCAGTGGTGTGCCCAAACATGGCCTGAAGAGTGGGTGGAGGTAGGCCTCCAGTCTGATCTCACATTTCTGGAGTTCTTTCCCATAGTGATGGCTTTCCCATTGTTACCCTGATTTCTGGGGTCCTGCAGGGGACACCTTAATGTGTTCCAAATAGTGGGGAATGGGAATTAGCCAGAGCACAAGCTGTAGCACAGTGAGAGGCAGGGTAACCTAATAGGATCTTCCAACCCAATGTTTACAGGGTCAAGCCAAGTCAAAAACCACACCAAATTGCTAATTTAATTATTTGTATTTAAAAATAAGTCCTTGCGCACGTTTGCACTTACACACTCACTCACTCAAGAGCTAAAAATAAATAAAAGAGAGGAAAATTGATAGGGGATTTTGGAGAGGTATTTTTGGGGTATGCTGCCCCTGGTTCTGAAGACAGAAGATAGAGATAGCAGTGGAGCGAGAGAAGAAACTCAGCATGTGGAGGGCTGAGGGGATTGCCGGATGGAGCGACATGGAGCAGAGATGAAACCAGAGCAATCTGAGGAACCGCTCAAAAACTGGGGTTTTTATAGGGGAAAATGTATCTTGGGGCCTAATCCTTTCCCAGGGAGAACAGTGGGTCGAGGAGCTAAAACAAAGCTCCAAAACGTGCAAGTCCTCCGCATGAGTGGGAGAAAAAGCTCTGAAATGTTAGGGTTCTTAGGTTGATTGGTTTCTACCAGCTTGTCAAAAGCTGTGGCTATATGCAAATTGCCCTTGCTTGACAGGCTGTTTGTCAGGACTGCTAATCCTGTCAAGCGGGCTTCTCGGGGCAGAGGACTCTTTTTGTGTTCGATGGTTTGCATGTCTGGCGGGCTCCTGGGGCTACATGACAGATTGATTACTGGTCAGACCTGGTATTTCCTAATTGCAGCAGTTTGGTTGTGCCTGCCTGTGTGTTCTTCTGGGGGACCCTTTCAGACACGTGGAGATGTATCTTTGATCTTAGATACTAATAAATTGTAGACCCTGGGATAGGGCTAACTACCACAGTAACACCATAGTGGTGGCTGAGGAATGTGCTAATGCAGCAGTGCACTTCAGGTGTGACAACTTGTCCACAGTCCACATTATAAACTCCATATCATCCAGGTCAAAGAGGATCATAGTCCTAGTCAGGTTCTTTGTCTTGCAATGCCTCTGCTATAATATCTTGTTTATGGATATCTACATGGTGGGTGTGAATAATGGGATAGCTGATGTTCTTTCCAGTCAACAGATGGAGCACTTCAGGCAGCTTGCTCTAGAAGCAGACTCAGGTCCTGTCCTGATGCCCTCAGAGTTATGAAACCTTGGAGGGTGAGGTTGTCAGGGCCACTGGGCTTTCTTTAGCAGCCAATACCAATAGGAGTTATCAGAGGGCATGGAAGAAGTTGAAAAACTTTAGGGCTGGAAATGAGCTAGGGGTTAACTGGACAATCCCAGTGGATCATATCCTCCAATATTGTGTGTCTCTGAGGGTCAGGGGGCTTACGCCACAATCTATATAGGGTAGGTTGGCAGCACTAACATTTGCAGGCAAAGCATAGGGTTATAAAAGCATCACTAGGGATTTTAGGGTGCACAAGGCCCTGCAAGGTTGCACAAGGTAGTGGGGCACGTTCCAGACAGAGGTGAGCCCATATCACCATAGGTACTCAAGAGTTTGGGGAACATGTGGCCACTTCTTTGTAGCTCTGAACATGAGGTAATACTGTTTCATGTTGTGGCATTGTCTACCTTCTCTGGGGCCTTGAGAATCAGCAAGCTAGTGGCAATATCCAGGCATGACACATTGGGTAGAGCTCTGGTATTGGAGGATGTGGCAATGTCAAAGGACCAGGCAAGTCTAAAAATTAGGTGCTCTGAAAATGGAACAGAAAGCAATTTGGCTGGGCCTGTGTGCTGACCCTGTGTTATGTCCAGTGCAGGCAATGCCACAATACCTGCTGGTCAGGGGGCCTAGGCTGGGGATACTCTCCTGCCATGCTAATTTCTCACCTATCCTGACTGGGTATCAGTTTTGGAAGGTCACCATGAAAGCATGGCAGAGGCTAGGGCAGGAGGGTGTTGAGTTCAGCATACACTCCTTCTGAATTGGGACAACCTCTACAGCCTCTGCAATGGGACTGGACCAGCAGTCTCACCTGCACGTTGGACAGTAGAAGTCATCAGCTGCTGAAAGGTATGTATGTTCCATTAAATTTTGAGGGTGCTATGTCTCTCTAACTGTATGATTGTTTAGATCCTAGGGTCATCATGGTGAGGTGATGGGTCCTGATCTGCAGCCAAAGCATGGTGTTCTGGATAGGGCACCATGCAAGGAACTTCAATTTTGGGACACAGCTTTGACTGCTGGATTTGGCCACAGTGAAATGGCTGGACAGGAGAGGGCTCTGATGAAATCAACTGCTGCTGTTGCTGTTCAAAGGGTGTCAGGGACTATGAAACTATGACGTCATAGTTTCTAGGTTTCTTCCCTTACCAGATGAGTTTTGACAAGTCTTTCAGTCACTGCTTGAATGGACCATAATTTGTCAAGATAGGAATTGTTTGAGGTAAAAACTATATTTTAGGTAAAGCATTCATTTTTATGGTTGAAATTCAACCTAAAAGTGAAAGTGTAAGTTTCTACCATATCCCTAAGTCCTGTTTGATATCAGACAGTTATTATGAAAAAGTTTAGTGGTCTGTTTTTCAAAAGTCAGTCCTAAATTTTACATCTTCCTGGCAATTTGAAATCCAGATCTTTCACTCAAAGTCTTTTGATCTGCTTTTATCATATTTTTAACTATCGTTATTTTCTCTTTATACACCTTAAAACCTGCAACATCAACAAAGTCCAATCCAGATAGATTGTCTAAGAGGAATAAAGATTAATCTAATCTTTGTTGGAATTGTGAAACTGGAAATATGACTGTCTTTAGAAAAGTGTTCTAGTGAGTATCTTGAGGAAACATCAAGATTGCAGAAGCAACAAGGAATTCTAGTTCATTGGGGAAATCTGGAGTGAATTATCATATGATATAGATAAGGAAGATGTGTTGTAAATATCATGACTAAGACTAAAGAATTTTTCCTTAGATTTGGCAAATACTGGGAGAAGAAACCACTGTACTAGGGAGCAACACAAGAAGATGGCAAAGTGACAGAACTCATTTCTAAGACCCTTTCTGCAACTTACCTTTTCCGGAGCTGGGGTGCACAGATCACGCAAGCAGCGTCTTGTGAGAGGCTCTCGTGTCCCAGCTGCTTCAGCTATTCCTTCTGCAGCGCAGTGAGGCATTTCCCCAAGCTGCGCTGGGGGAGGAAGTGCAAGCACCGTGGCTCTGGAGGCTCTGCACGCACAGTAAGTGCATGGAGTGATGCACGATTGTGCACCATTTTCAGCTACAAGCTGAAAATGAAATAGTGCGTGATCAGCACCTGCCAGCCCTGGCAGCATTGCACAGTTGCGAGGATGTCATCTGAAATGCTCCTCGCAATTGCACGATGCTCCAGAGGCCCTTTCACATGGCAAATGCCATGTGAAAAGGGCCCCAGTCTGACAGCAGTGGAGACAAGGGAAAGAAGAGTATAGAACTAGAAAAGTATAGAACCTTTGTTAAAAACTGTCTGCTTTTGGTTCTCTGGTTGGCTATAAAGTTAATACAGATAAAACTATAATGTTGACTAAAAGTATGACAAAATAAGATAAAAAAAACTTTAATGGAGCAGTCTAGACTTAAAATGGCAAAAAAGTAAAATGTTTGGGTGTTATTTTTGAAAAGCAGAATTGTTTAAAACAGATTGTTTAATAACAACTGTATTAAGATTTGAAATAAGAGTAAACAAGATTTACAGAAGAGGTCAAAAAGTAAACTTTCACTTATGGGTCATATTTTGACCATAAAATTAAATGCCTTATATAATACATTGTTTTTATTTCAAACATTTCCTATTTTGAACAATGATATAACTTTTAGACAATGGCAAAAAGACCAACATTGTTTGGCAAGGGAAAAAGTCAAAAGTGATATTTAAAATTCTGCAAGATGACAAACTCAGGAGCAGCCTGGAATTATCAAATCTGAAACTTTATTTTTATGCTTGCTGTTTCTTATGACTGAAAGATTGGATAACCCTAAAAGGGGATATATTACTTCATTTAAAAGGTTTTGATTTGAGATTTGGGTGAGATTTGGGTGGCATGGTTTTTTATGATATAACAAACTTAGAGCAAATTTAAAGCAAACCTTCATTTTTAGCATCATTGTATTGGAAAGGCTTTACATAGACTATGCTTCCAATAAAAAGAATATACAGAAATGCCCTTGTGAACCTCACCACATGAAGCATTATATGGAAATAAGATATTTTGAGATATAGACATTTTGAGATATAGAGACTTACTTTCAAAAGACAGAGATCAAATTAAAATGAAACAGTGGAACAACTGAGTCAAGAAAGTTATGATATAAGCTAGTTTATTTACAGACAATTATCTGAGTGATTTAAAATGGACAAAAACATGCATGATTTTGAAAGAGAAACTTCTGAATCTGAAAACATTTATGTTCTGAAGATGAGCATTTAATTGCATTTAATTACGAAGATGTAAATATGGGTACTGATATTAGAAATAGAGGAAGGGGCTGTTAAATACTGTGTAGTTAAATGGGCACAGAATATGGGTCATAAAATACAAGTGAAACAATGGAAAAGAATGTGGTCAAGATATATAAAATTTACATTGTGCTATGACCTTCAGAATGACTTCAGTAAAATGATGTGTAGACAGTATTTGACACCTGAGAAATTATCAAAAATGTATAAAGGGTTCTCAAATCTATGTTGGAAATGAAAGTGCAAAGAAGGGACTTTTTATAATATGTGGTGGACTTCTGAGAAGGCAAAGAAATATTGGATAATGATTCCTAGAATCATAAAATCGTAGAGCTCAAAGAAACCGTAAGGGCCATCAATTCCAACTCCCTGACAGTTAGGAACACACAATCAAAGCATTCCTGACAGACAGTTATCCAGCCTCTGTTTAAAAACATCCAAAGAAGAGGACTCCACCATAATCCAATTCAGCACATTCCACAGTCAAATTGCTCTTACCATAAGAAAGTTCCTCCTAATGTTTTTGTGGAAGGAGTCTTAGTAGAACACAAGGTGAACAGGAGTCAGTAGTGTGATGCGGCAGCCAAGAAAGCTTGGTTGCGTCGATAGGAGTATGGTGTCTACATTGAGGAAAGTAATAGTACTACTGTGTTCTGCTTTGGTTAGACCTCATCTGGAATATTGTGCCCAGTTCTGGGCACCACAGTTCAGAAAGGATATTGAGAAGTTGGAAGGGCCCTCCAGAGGAGGGCAACCAAAATGTTGAAATGTCTGAAAACCATGCCCTATGCAGAGTGGCTTAGAGAGATGGATATGTTTAGCCTGGAAAAGAGAAGATAAAGAGGTGACATGTTAGCTATGTTTAAATATTTGAGGGGACATCATATAGAGGATGGAGCAAGCCTGTTTTCTTCTATTCCAGAGACAAAGACAAGAGCAATGTCTTCAAGCTTCAGGGAAAGATTATCCCGCTAAACATTAGGAATAAATTCCTAATGGAAAGAACAGTTCAACAGCAGAATGTGCTGCCCCAGAGTGTGTTGGAGTCTCCTTCTTTGGAGGTTTTAAAGCAGAGGTCAGATGATCATCTGCTGGGAATGCTTTGATTGTCTATTCCTGTACGGCACAGGGTTGCCCAAGTTTTGAACTTGTATAAAGGCTCAATTTCTCATTTGTCTCTTTTATTTGCTGATATCTTATCCAGTTGAGCCCATTAAGATGGCTCTGGTACTTCTTCTGATCTTGCAGAGTAGGAAAGATATATGGGTGCTCTTCCTTTATTGCAGTGGTTCTCAACCTGTGGGTCCCCAGATGTTTGTGGACTTCAGCTCCCAGAAGCCCCAGCCACTATAGTCAATGCTCAGGGCTTCTGGGAGCTGAAGTCCACAAACATCTGGGGACCCACAGGTTGAGAACCACTGCTTTATTAGGTCTCTCTGAGTGTCTGAGTTCACCTCTACATCCCCTTCTTGGAGGTTAGGTCTCTTGATTGTCTTCTTGATGAACCTCCATATAAGACTGAATTTTTCTTCTTGTTCATCAAGAACTAAAGTAGAATTTTGGCTTTCAAATACTGGTTCTATGCCTGGTTTTTCACTCTCATCAAAGTACACTGCTTTGGCTATGACAATCTTCTCATCTTGTGGGTGTAGGATTCTGTAGCCCTTGCACCCTGGAGCATATCCTACAAATATATCCATTTCTGCTTTATTTTCAAGCTTGGTTCTCTTCTCCTTTGTGATATATGTGGAGGCTTTGGGCCCAAACACTCTCAAGTGTCTCACACTTGGCTTTTGTTCATGCTGTAGCTTAGAGGGTGTGTCCTTTTTGGCTTTATAGTAGAGTCTCGATTATCTGTCCTTCGGTCATCCAACATTCCAGATCATCCGACGTCGCGGCTGCTTGGGGGCATGGCTGTAGGCATTTCCACGCCCCCAGACATGCCCAGACACGCCCCAGACATGCCCAGACACGCCCAGACATGCCCCAGACACACCCCAGACAAGCCCCCAAACATGGCGGCCATTATGGGCCTCCGGATTATCCGATATGTTCGGCTATCCAAGTATCAGCCCGCCCATTTATGTCGGATAATCAAGACTCTACTGTATTTGGCAATCTATTATGCTGGTAGGTTGCTATTGCAACTGCCTTTCCTCAAAGTCTTGGTGGCAATCCTGCATCTTGACTCATACACAATATATACAATTTTCTCCCCCTAGAATCTTCAGTGGAATGGATGAGCTACCAAAAATGTCAACCCTCAAGCCAGAAGTGGCTGAAAAGTCTACTTTGGCTTCCTGTATACCAGCCTTTTTTATGTTGGGGGAGGCCAGCAACCTCTTCAAAAGCATAAGAGCCTTTTCTGGAGGTCTTCTGGAGAGGCAGTTCATGGGGAGGATGATTTCCATAATGGCAATTTTTTCTTTCTGTTCAGCCACTCATTCTGATCAGGAAAATAAAACTTCATTCATGTTTAATGCCTTCCTTCTTCAGGAAGTTCATTATTAACCTTCTTGTGAATTCACCTCCATTATCAATTCTGAGAATTTGTGACTTTCTGATGAATTTATAACTTACTGCTGTCACATACTCCTGCCGTCCTAACACCTGGCTCTTCTCTTGAATCAAATAAATGATTGCATATCTGCTATAATCCTCAATAAAGGTCAGCAAATATCTGTTCCCTCCAACTGTTTAGTTTTTCATTAATCCACAAACATCACTGTGAATTAACTGTAGGGGGCAATGTGTCGCCCTTTGACTCTCCTTGGGAAGTGTGGGTCCATTCACTGTCACACAGAAAATACATCTAGGCCATTTCCGCACTGCATTGTTACAGTACTACTCTAGAATACTCTAGAATTCTAAATGCCCTTTCCTAAACTGCAAACCTCAGGAGTCCATAGGGTATTGGAAATGAAATAATAGAACTATAACAGTGTAGTGTAGAAACGGCCCTACGTTCATCACAGGAACTTTTCCCATTGACGTCCTTAGTCAAATCTCCCTTTAAAAGTTCACCCCTGGCATTAACATCTCTATGGTCCATCTTTTTGTGTGACAATCTAAGGCAGTTCTCACGCTTGCATTGTTTGGGAGTCTTTGTATATTCTGTTTTATAGTCAACTACATTTAAGCCATCATCTGCATCATGACTTTGTCAGAACAGAACAGAGTGCAATTCTGCCCTTTTGACACAATTGCACAGACCTTTTCTCTTAGAGCTTGTTACCACCGTGTACTGGCCTGGCCTTTGGTGAACCAAAGATATCATTTTGATATCACAATTCGGCCCTACTCTGCCACCAACCAAGTGTTTGTGAGGCCCGCCAAACAAGCATGAAGCTAGGCATGGCTACTACTTGCTGCTCCCACCAAGCCAAGCCAGATATTGCCAGATCTGCTTTAGGGGACCTCCTGAAAAAAACACCTTCATTACGAATGCACGCCACCACAAAGAGATCCTCTGCCCTGAGAGGACACCCTGGTGAGCTAGGTACTTAACTGCCGAGCTATCCGCATCTACGTACCAGCCATACCATTGTCAATTCGGACTTTAACTCAATCATGCAAATTCTGACCTTTCGGAGGCTTTGTCTCCAACCCAGAACTTATTGTTTTCACCCAAGACCAGACTAGCCTGCGGTTGTTCTTTCCCCAATAAAAACCCCCAGTTCTGAGAGCTCTTCGGAACTCTCACCGGATCGCTTGGACTTCATTCTGCCTTGCTGCCGCTCGGTTCAGCAGATTCCCCTCGGCCGCCATGCTGGGTTTCCTCTTCTACAATTGGCTTCTCCAGGACTACTGGATAGGAGGTGTATCACCCATTCCCCTTGAAACTCTATTTTCCTTTTCTAGTTAGGAGTGTGTTTGTGCTTTTCTTTAATAACTGTTTAATAAATCTTAATTGTTGTTAGAATCATTGTATTGTCTCTCTGGGGCCAAAATCAATGACATAACAGAGAGGCTAACAAGATTGGTCAAGCCCACTGACAGTAACCCCTTCCTTTTGGTTCACGTCAGAACCAATGACACAGCGAGATGCAGTTTTCACCACATCACAAAGGATTACGAGCTTATGGGTAGGAAGCTGAAGGACCTTCGTGCGCAGGATATCATTTCATCTCTTCTCCTGGTGGAAGGACATGGCCCACGAAGGGCAAGAAGAATAGTGGAGATCAACAACTGGCTCCAAAGATGATGCCGCCAGAAACGATTAGGATTTTTGGATCACGGCCTCCATTTCCACGAGACTGGTCATCTGGCAAGAGATGGCCTGCACCTTACAACTGTTGGCTGGAATGTTTTTGCAAACAGTCTCGCAAAACGGATCAGGAGGTCTTTAAACTAAGTTTGATTGGAAGGGGGGCAGTAGTATTCTGGGCAAGGATTCACTGAGTGCTGGGAAAAATAGCCCAAATGATATGGATAGGGCAGGCCAAGTAGAACTAGAGACCAACAGGGAGAGGGAAAGTAACTTTAGTACAGGAATTCCACGAAGGGCACATCATCTTAAGTGTCTCTACACTAATGCACAGAGCATGGGCAATAAACAAGATGAACTCCAACTCATAGTACAACAAAATAAATATGATGTAATAGGCATCACTGAAACCTGGTGGGATGAATCTCATGATTGGAATGTAGGAATAAGAGGGTATAACTTATTTCCTAGAAATAGACCAAAGAAGAAAGGAGGAGGAGTAGCCTTATATGTCAAAGATGTTTTCACCTGTGAAGAAATCCATGACTTAAATCTGGGAAGCCAAGTTGAGAGCATCTGGGTAAGAATTAAGGGAGCGAGAAACAATAGAGATGTGATTGTGGGGGTTTGCTACAGGCCTCCTGGCCAGCCTGAGGACTTGGATGAGGCCTTCTTGGAGCAGATGACCACATATTCAAAAAGGAGAGATGCCGTGTTAATGGGAGATTTCAATTATCCTGATATTTGTTGGCAGTCAAATTCTTCAAAGACCACAAGGTCCAACAGGTTCCTTGCTTGCCTTGCAGACAATTTCATGGTCCAGAAGGTGGAAGAGGTAATAATGGGATCGGCTATTTAAGATCTGATCCTGACCAACAGGGATAACCTTGTTGATGAGGTGGAGGTGGTGGGATCCTGAGGAGGGGGTAACCATGCTCTCTTGGAGTTTGTTATCCTGTAGGAAGGAGTAGCCAAGTGTAGCCAGACACACATCCTAAATTTTAAGAAAGCTGATTTCTGTAAACTTAGGGAGTTACTTGCTGAAATCCCGTGGACAAGAATACTAAAAAAGAAAGTTGTTCATGACAGATGGGAGTTTCTTAAAACTGAGATACTGAAGGCACAATTGAAAACTGTGCCAGTAAGGAGAAAAAATGGCAGATGTCTAAAGAAACCAGAATGGTTGAGGAAACAAATCTCAGCTGAGCTAAGTGTTAAAAGAAACATGTACAGGAAATGGAAGAATGGTGAAACCATCAAAGAGGAATTCAAGCAAATAGCCAGGAGATGTAGGGAGAAAGTCAGAGAAGCTAAAGTGCAGAATGAACTCAGGCTTGCCAGAGACATCAAAAACATTAAAAGGGGCTTTTGTAGATATGTCTGCAGCAAAAGGAAAAACAAGGAAATGATAGGATCACTATGTGGAGAAGGTGACCAATTGTTAACAGGGGCGGGGGAGTGAGAACTATTTAATACCTTCTTTGCCTCAGTTTTCTCCCAAAAGGATAGAAGTACCCAACCTGGGGTGTGGGGAGCAGGTGAGGAAATGAGGAAAATGCAATACAGAATAAGTAGAGAAGTAGTACAGGAATATCTGGCAAAACAAGATAAATTCAAGTTCCCAGGGCCAGATGAATTACCAAGGATATTAGAAGAACTGGCAGGAGTCATTTCTGAACCACTTGCAATAATCTTTCAAAAGTCTTGGAGAACAGGAGAAGTCCCAGCAGACTGGAGGAGGGCAAATGTCATCCTCTTCTTCAAGAAGGGGAAAAAAGAGGACCCTAATAATTATTGCCCAGTCAGCCTTACATCAATTCCAGGAAAGAACCTAGAGCAAGTCATTAAACAGTCAGTTTGTAATTACTTAGAACGCAATGCTGTAATCACTAAAAGCCAGCATGGATTTCTCAGAAATAAGTCATGCCAGACTAACCCTATCTCTTTTTATGATAGGGTTACAAGCTTGATAGACGAAGGGAATACTGTAGATGTAGCATATCTTGACCTCAGTAAGGCTTTTGACAAAGTTCCCCATGACATTCTTGCAAAGAAGCTAGTAAAATGCGGGCTGGATAGGGCTACTGTAAGTTGGATTTGTAATTGGTTGACCGACTGCAACCAAAGGGTGATCACCAATGGGTGCTTTTCAACCTGGAGAGAAGTGACTAGTGGGGTGCCACAGGGTTCTGTCCTTCTCCCAGTGCTATTGAACATCTTCATCAATGACTTGGATGATGAGTCAAATTTGATCAAATTTGATGATGATCAAATTTGCAGATGATACCAAACTGGGAGGGGTTGCTAACACATCAGAGGATAGGATCAAATTTCAATACGACCTTGACAGATTGGAGAACTGGGCCAAAGCTAACAAAATGAATTTTAACAGAGAGAAATGTAGGGTCCTGCACTTGGGCAGAAAAATGAAGGTCACAAGTATAGGATGGGAGACGTTTGGCTGGATAGCAGTACGTGTGAAAAGGATCTAGGAGTCTTGGTAGATCACAAGCTGAACATGAGTCAGCAGCCAATGCAATTCTTGGTTGCATCAATAGGAGTATGGGTTTAGATCGAGAGAGGTAATGGTACCACTCTATTCTGCATTGGTTAGGCCTCATTTGGAATACTGTGTCCAGTTCTGTGCACCTCAGTTGAAGAAGGATGTTGACAAGCTGGAACGTGTCCAGAGGAGGGCGACCAAAATGATGAAGGGTCTGGAAGCCATGCCCTATGAAGAACACCTTAGGGAGCTGGGTATGTTTAATCTGCAGAAGAGAAGGTTAAGAGGGGACATGATAGCTGTGTTTAAATATTTGAAGGGATGTCATGTTGAGGAGTGAGTGGGCTTGTTCTCTACCACTCCAGAGACTAGGACAAGAAGCAATGGATTCAAGCTGTAGGAAAGGAGATTCCATTTGAACCTCAGGAAGAACCTCCTGATGGTCAGAGCTGTCCGGTAGCGGAATATGCTGCCTCGAAGTGTGGTATAATCTCCTTCTTTGGAGGTTTTTAAGCAGAGGCTGGATGGCAATCTGTTGGGAATGCTTTGATGTATGTTCCTGCATAGCAGGGAGTTGGACTCAATGGCCCCTGGGGTCTCTTCCAACTCTATGATTCTATGATACTATGAGGGAGGAGGTGAAAGATGGACTCCCATAAGGCTCTGCCCCCATGCCCTTGGCTGGTCTTTTCTGGACAGTTTTTTAATGCCTAGAAAAGGCAGCTGAGAGTCTGGGCAGCCCAGCACTGGCTCCAGCTCCACCCCTGGACCCTTGGCTGGTCTTTTCTAGACAGTTTTTTAAAGCCCAGAAAAACCAGCCAAGGATCTAAGGGGCTTCCCTAGATCTCCCGCTGTATGCATTTTGCCTTCATTGGGAGAACTCCTGCTGAGATGAAATGGAAGGGAACTGGGAATAGGGAAGCCTTCCTGCCATAAAAAAAGTTTTTCTCAAAAATAACTGTCAAAAATGGGGTGTGCCTTATACCCCGGTGCATTTTATATGCTGGTAAATATGGTAATTCAGGCTCTATTTGGCAAACCTACATTAAATAATTTTTCCTTGCAAGCTTGGGCATAGCCAGTTCAGTACTTCTGGAGCTCACCATGCTTGTTTGTTATCACAAATGGCCTGGCTCTTTGATCTATCTTAATCTTTTCACAGATCTCTAAAAACAAAAATGTCTGGGATCCCATAATCTGATAGAGAATGTGTGTCTGCAGCAGATCAGAGATCCAAATTAAGAAGCAAAGACATCAATGGTATGGTGAAACAAATTAAAGGTTTTATTATAGGAACTTCATACTGAGATAGGAAAATTACTCAAGAGTTTTATTCTGATCTAGCTGCATTCTAGAGAAGTGCTAAAATGAGACTCACTGGAAAAGAAGAGGTAGAGCAAATATTTCTGTTAGTATCAGTTTACATCACAGAGGGGTTATGATAGGTAGAGCAAGAAGGAGGACACTGTGGGTCACTCAAATTAACCTGGCCCCATTACTACAGCTCACTCTGAGGTGTGCTTGATTCTTCAGTGCTAAAGTTTCTGTAGTATTTGAGAATGAAATCCATGCTAAGTAGGGATGCAGTTGTTAAGTGCTGTTTTAGAAATGACTGCAGGCTATGCCTTACTCAGGGACAACAATGAGTTTTGGGTGTGAGACAATGTCTCAGAAAGGTCACAATTTACCATGACTGAGTTAAGTCTGAATTGACAAAGAGGTAGATTGTATGCAAATACTCAGTGCTTGGCATTTAAACTTCTAGCTTGCCAAGTTACCTGCTTGGGGCAGGGAGTCCTTTATAAACAGCGTGCATACATAATGAGGGTATTTGCAGAGAGGTCTCCTAAAGCGGTGATTTGGCTATTTCTGGCCTGCCTGTATTGTTTGAGAATATTTCAGCAGTTAAGAGCCGAGCCTAGTTTTGTGCTTGTCCGGGTGCCTCACAAACATGTGGAGAAGGGTGGTACGGTAAGGCCGAATTATGATATTATTATGATATTATTATATATTATTATTATATTATTATTATAATATTATATATTATTATTATATTATATTATATATTATATTATATTATATTATATTATATTATATTATATTATATTATATTTTTATTATTATTATTATTATTATTATTATTATTATTATTATTATTATTACTATTATTATATTATTATGATATTATGATATCTAGGGGTGCCTCCAAGGAGGTCTAAACTGCAGTAACATATGCATACTGTAAGCAGCTCTGGCTCTCTATCATACCACATTTAACATGGGGTATGTTCCATGTTAACATAAGCGTATCCCTGCTGACTCAGATCAAAGGTCTATCTTGTCCAACAGTCTGTTTATCCAGTAGTCAATGAATTGCCTAAGGGACCACACCTGCAAGAGATGAGTGCAACTGTAGAACATTTTTGTACAATTTTCTACACTGTTCTACAATTTTTTTCCCTATTAAATGTGTTAATAGCTATTTATTTTATGTACTCTCAGAGGAGTAAAACCAGTAATTCCTCACTTTTAATTTTGCTTTAACTGAGCTTCTTCCTCTGCAAAGATCCAGCTCCATGTGGGTTATTATAACACATGAAGTAATTACAGTGTCACAGAAGACATATACCAACTGTATTTACATATTAAAGAGAAACACACCATCATCTACTGCAAACAGACGTTAAGTGTTATGACAACAGCAAAGATAATCTTTTTTAATTAATTTTTATTAAAATTTTTAATGAAAAAACAATAAAAAAATCCTCTCCACTTCCAGACATCAATTTTCCCAGTTGAATCTGAGTTTAACATTCCATTCCATATAAATATTCCATTCCATACACTATCTCTATTTTATAACAATCATATACTATTACTTTTAGCTTATATGTAACTATTTACATTTTATCTTTTACCACCTCATTTTGTCTTTCTCCTTTCTCACAACCTTTCTTTCTTTCCCCCTATTTCATTGTTTTATCCAGTTCGATACCTCTCGTCATTTCGCCATTCTCTTTCAAAGCCCTGGATTGGCTTATTTTTAAACGAAAAAGTTAATTTTCTTTCGCTACCATATCCAGGACTCTGAGTTTCCATTCTCTTATATCCTAATTCATGGTCAGGCAATTCTTGGCACATCAGATGTTGTTGCGCTGCAGCTCCTCCCATTCAGAACCAGTATGGTTTCCAGAGTGAAAATGGGAGATGGCTCCTAGTTGCATAACAAGCAACATCTACTGAAATTCCATCTGCTATGCAACAATTAAAGGTAAAGGAGCACTCCTTGGTTTTCACTGTAGAAACCATACAGCCAACACAATCAATGGTAAAGGATAATGGGAGTTGCATTTGATACCCAAAGAGCCATAGGCTGCCCAACTTCTGGCATAAATAAAATATGTAGTCCAGGAAGCATTCCCACAAAAGACCCACAAGGATGGAAGATATTTTCCATTTGACATTAAATGTTTTCATCATCTTTTGCATTGAAAAATGAAGCAAGCCATGCTCCAGATTAACTGGCTTGAATATGTGTTAGCTTTTCCTAATAAACTCACTGAGAAAACATACAGAGAATGCTATAAACATATCCAGCAACCTAAGATGCTCCTCATGGGGTATGACTTCTAGGCCCTTCACTATTTTCACTGCCCTCCTCTGCACACATTTCAGCTTGTCAATATCCTTATTGAAATGAAGTCTCCAGAACTGGACACAGTATTCCAGATGAGGTCTGACCAAAGCAGAATAGAGTGGAACTATTACTTTCCTATTGCGGCTACTACATCACAGTGCTGACTCATGTTCACCTTGTGTTCTACTAAGACTCCTAGATCCCTTTCACATGTACTGTTATCCAGCCAGGTGTCTCCCATATTTATTTTTTTCATTTTTTTCTGCCCTAGTGTAGGACTTTACGTTTCTTTCTGTTGAAATTCATTTTGTAAGTTTTGTCCCAGCTCACCAATCTGTTAAGATCATTTTGAATTTTGATCCTGTTCTCTGGCATATTAGTAACCCCTCCCAATTTGGAATTGTTACTGCAGTTTAGGCCTGCCTGGTGATAGCACCAGATATCACTTTGATATCATAATTCGGCCTTACCATGCCACCCTTCTCCACGTGTTTGTGAGGACCCCGGACAAGCGCGAAACTAGGCTCGGCACTTAACTGCTGACATCTTCTCAAACAATACAGGCAAGCCAGAAATAGCCAGATCGCAGCTCCAGGGACCCCCCCGGCAAACACCACATTATGTATGCATGCTGTTCACAAAGGACTCCCGGCCCCGTGCAGGTAATTTGGCAAGCTAGAAGCTTAAATGCCAAGCACTGAACATTTGCATACAGTCTACCTCATGCTAAATTGTGACCTTTCTGAGACATTGTCTCGCACCCAAAATTCATTGTTGTCCTCGAGTAGGGCATAGCCTGCAGTCACACTTCTCCCTATAAAAACCCCTGATTCCGAGACCTTCCTCGGATCGCTCCCGAGTTCCAGACCGCCTTGCTGCCGCATTGCTTGGTGAGCTTCCCCTTAGCTCCACATGCTGAGATACACCAATCCCCAGCATCGCTCACTATCTTCTTCCAGGCTTCAGGAACAGGTGCCGTATCACCCAAATCAACTATCCCTCTGAAAATCCCGCTATCTTACTCACACCTTTATTTTCCTTAGTTATCTGTGTGCGTGTGTTGCTTACATTGTGTGCCTGTATTTAACAAAGATTATCCATTATTTTCAAACCAGGTGCTTCTTGACTTGGCCTGACCCCATAAACACTGGGTTACAAGATCCTGCTATGTTACCCTGCCTCTCGTAACACTAAAGCAGTACGCAGAGCAAATTTTCCCCACCTATAGTTGAGCACATTTTGGTGTCCTTTGTAGTGTCCTTTGTAGTGTCCTTTGGTGTCCTGTATTCCTTCATCCAAGTCACTGATAAAGATATTGAATAGCATTGGACACCCTACTAGTCACTTATCTCCAGGATGAAGGGAAACTATTGGTGAGCACCCTTTGAGTTCCGTCAGTCAACCATTTACAAATCCACCTAACAGTAGCACTCTCTAGACCACATTTTACTAGCTTCTTTGCAAGAATATCATGGGAAACTTTGTCAAAGGCTTTGCTGAAAGCAAGATATGTTACATCCACAGCATTCCCTTCATCTATCAATCTTGTAACTCTGTCATAAAAAGAGATAAGACTAGTCTGGCATTACTCATTTTTGAGAAAGCCATGTTGACTTTTAGTGATCACAGCATAGCTTTCTAAGTAATTGCAAACTGTCTGCTTAATGATCTGCTCTAGAATCTTTTTGGGTGTTGACGTCAGGCTGACTGGGTGATTATTATTTGGACTTCTTTTTTTCCCTTTTTGAAGATGGGGACAACATTTGCCCTCCTTCAGTTTGCTGGGACTTCTCTTTTTCACCAAGAATTTTCAACGATTATCATCAGCAGTTCTGAAATTACTTCTGCCAGTTCTTCTAATATTCTTGGGGGTAGTTCATCTGGCCCTGGAGACTAGAATTCATTTAGAGTAGCCATGCATTCCTGTACTTATTCCTGTACTTATTCTCTACTTATTCTGTGCTGAGTTTCTGCCACTTCTCACCTGCTCCCTATCCTCCAGGTTGAATATTTTTATTTTTGTTTGGGGAGAACACAGAGGCAAAGAAGGTGTTAAGTATTTCTGCCTTTTCTCTGCTCCCTATTAGTCATATCCTCCATCTTCAATCTTCTCCATGTAGCAGCCTTATAATTTCCTTCTTTTTCCTTTTGCTGCGGACATATCTTAAAAGCGCTTTTTATTGTTTTTAATCTCGTTGTCAACCCTGAGTTCATTCTGTGCTTTAGCTTTTCCATTCTTCCCCTTACATATCCTATTTGTTTCAATTCCTCTTTGGTGATTTCCCCATTCTTCCATTTCTCTTTTAACATTTAGCTCAGTTTAGAGTTCTTTAGTCACCCATTCGGTTTTTTTAGGCACCTCTCATTTTTCCTCCTTATTGGAACAGTTTTGAATTGTGCCTTCAGTATCTCACTTTTAAGAAACTCCCATCCATCATGAAGTCCCTTCTCTCGCACTATTATTGACCATGGAATTTCAGACAGTAATTCCCTAAGTTTATAGAAATCAATTTCTTAAAGTCTAGGATGCACGTCTGGCTGCACTTGGCTTCCCCTTCCCACTGAATGACAAATTCGAATAGAACATGGTCACTCGCATCTCAGGCTCCCATCACTTCCACCTCATTAACAAGGTCTCTCTGTTGGTTAGGATCAGATCTAAAATAGCTGATCCCCTGTTGCATCTTCCACCTTCTGGATCATGAAATTGTCTGCCAGGCAGGTGAGGAATTTGTTGGACCTTATGCTCTTGACAGAGTTTGACTGCCAACATATATCAGGATAGTTGAAATCTCCCATTACTTCTGCATCTCTCCTTTTGAATGTGTAGTCATCTGTTCCAGGAAGGCATCATCCAAATCCTCAGGCTGGCTTGGAGGTCTGTAGTAGACTCCCACAATGACACCCCTTTTGTTTCTTGCTCCCATAATCCTTCCCTAGATGCTCTCGACCTGGCTTCCTGGATATAAGTCATGCATTTCTTCACAGGTGAAAACATCCTTGACATATAAAGCTAGTCCTCCTCCTTTCTTGTTTGGCCTTTTTTTCCAAAATAGGTCATACCCAACAATTACTACATTCCAATAATGAGATTCATCCCACCAGGTTTCAGTGATTCCTATTATATCATATTTATTTTGTTGTATTAAGAGTTCCAGTTCATCTTATTTATTCCCATGCTCCGTGCATTAGTGTAGAGACATTTAAGACCATATGCCCTCCCCACAAGATCTTTACTGAAGTTGTTTTTCCTCCCACTATTGGTCTCTATTACTGCTTAGCCTGATCTTTGTATAACATTTGGGCTTTTTTTCCTAGCACTTGCTGAATTCCTGCCTTGAATAATACTGTCTCTCTCGTCACCAGAACTTCAGTTTAAAGCTTTCTTGATCAGATTTGTGAGATTCTGAGCAAAAACATTCCTGCCAATAGCTGTATATAAACTGTGATGCTAATAAAGGCTAGGATATTTTAAAAAGAATGCAGTGTATCTTACTACAGTGACAGATAATGAGACCAAGCAAATGGGACAGTGTCTTTCTTCAGATATACTTCAGTTCAATCCACCCTTAAATGGGGGAGGGGGTTAATTCCATGCTTCAACAAGTGTGGCTGAGATGAAAAGAGCAGAATCTCCAGAAGATATGGCTTCCTCATTTTTTTTTGTTCTGGTGCAGGAGTGGTGGGAGTTCTATATTTCCAGACATGGAGGCTTCCTTCTGTACTGTTATGTCAGCCCTTAAACTTCATTTGTTTTGTTTTTAAAAGACAGAATATTTCCTCAAGTTGGGGATTGTTGAATGGGGCACCTTAAGTAATTCTGAGCTGGAGCTCGCTGCAATTCCAGACCTTCTGTTACCCTGATTTCTGGGGGCCCCTAAATGCTCTTCAAATTATACAAGTTGAGGAAATTAGCAAAGAGCACAAGTTAGCACTGCAAGAGGCAGGGCAACAGAGCGAGATCTTTTACCCAATGTCTATGGGGTCAGGCTGAGTCAAAGAGCAAACAGAAGTGAAATAATAATAATTGTTTTTATTAAAATACAATCAAACAAGTGTATGTCACACACTCACACAGATAACTAGAGAAATAAAGGTTGGAGTTGGATAGAGGGATTTTTAGAGGAGGTTTCTGGTATGGGTAATTCTACACCTGTCCTGAAGCCTGGGTTATCTGAATATAGAGTTCATGGATATGGAGGTTCTCAGTACATGGGACTGAGGGGAAGGCTCGCCAAGCAAAGCGGCAGCAAGGTGGGATGGAAGTCGGGAGCGATCCGAGAAAGCGCTCAAAGTCAGGGGTTCTTATAGGGAAAAATGTGGATGCAGGCTAGTCTGTACTTGGGCAAAACAATGAGTTTTAGGCTGGAGACAAAGCCTGTCCTGAAGCCCGGATAGTCTGCAGCAGAAGTTCAGAGATATGGAGTCTCAGTATGTGGGACTGAGGGGAAAGCTCACCAAGCAAAGTGGCAGCAAAGCTGGATGGAAGTCTTGAGCGATCCAAAGAAGTGCTCAAAGTCAGGGGTTCTTATAGGGGAAATTGTAGCCACAGGCTAGTCCGTTCTTGGGGAAAACAATGAGTTTTAGGCTAGAGACAAAGCCTTCGAAAGGTCAAAATTTAGCATGATTGAGTTAAGTCCAAATTGTCAATAGAGTAGCCAGTATGCAAACGCAGAGTGCTTGACGATTGAGTATTTGGCTTGTCAAGCTGCCTGCTCGGGGCAGGCAGTTCTTTGTAAGTAGTGTGCATACATAATGTGGTACTTGCCTTGAGGTCTCCTGAAGCGGCAGTCTGGCTATTTCTGGCCTGCCTGTATTTGTGTGGAATATTACAGCAATTAGCGGCTGACCCTGTATGCATGCTTGTCCGGGGGCTTCGCAAGCACGTGGGAAGGAATAGGCGAAGAAGGCCAAATTATTGATATCAAAGCGATATCTAATATCCCACAAGTCCTGGCTAGAAAACTGCGGTAACACTACCCCAAACTTTTGATATATATACATATATTGAAAATTGACATACTTCACTACCACCTCTTTAATTGATAGATTTTGGTACACACACATATACCCCGCAGCAAATGGTAGACCTAGGCCCCTAAACAACAAAGGAAATATGTCAGGCCATTTCCTCAGTACACTGTTATAGTGCTATTATTCCACTTTCAACATCCTGTGGAATTCTGGAGTTTGTAGTTCACTGAGGCCAAAGAGTTCTCTGGCTGAGAATTCTAAATGCCCCTCCTTAAGCTGCAAGCCCCAGGATTCCATAGGATGTTGAAAGTGGAAAATAGCACTATAACAGTGTAGTGCAGAAATGGCTCCAGATAGCTGTGTTTGGATAATGGATCCTCTCTGCTGGGGTGCATCTGCCCTGCAAGGGTCAGTGGAAGGTGGATTCCAGAGGGTGCAATAGTGCAGAAGCAAACAAAGGAAATCTAAATGTGCCAGACTCATCCCAACAGCTATGACAACTATATAAACAGGTTAGTGCTAACAGAAACATCTCCCCCGGTCCATTCTCAGCTGTAGATCTTTTCTCAGCATTGAACCACCAGGCTAAAGTAAAACTATCTTGCAGGGCCTCATGAATAAAAATTAACTTTTTCCATGCTACTGGACAGTTGCCAACTTTGGAGCATGATGCTAAGGACTCTAAAACCTATTGACCTAATGGCAAAGACCAAGCTCATTACAAAGGGTCACCTTGTGTTTTTCTTTAAAAACCAAATTCATTAACTGTTCTTTAGCTATCATGTGTATAATATGTTGCATGCATCCTTACTTCTTTGTAAACTCCTCTTCTTTACAATACCCTCTCAGAAAACAAGACCCATATATACATGCTATTTTCCTTCACCACTATTATGGGGAGCATTAGGATTCAGTCTCATCTGATCTGAAAAAACAAAAACAGCAGCTTGGCTGTTGTATGAGAAAGAGACAGAGGGAAAATGGAAATGAGGCAGCAAGAAGGAGCAGCTGCTTTTACTGGTGCAGACATCAGTGTTGAAGACAGCTGCTGCCATTCCTGCTCCTTTACCATCATTTGAGACATTTATTCCTTCTCCTTTTCCAGACTTCCTAGTCCCAATATAGTACAGTTTCATATATGCCAGTTGCAGTTAATCTCATTAAAGAAAAGAAACTAGCTGTCTGCTCCCTGCTGTGACCAGTGGCCACTGCCGCTATATTAAAATGGCCACCAGAGACTTTGTTTCCCCTAGATCTTTCTTCTTTTCATTCCAGAATGAATGTGGCAGTTCCAGAGTGCTTAAAACGGTGGTCAACAAGAAATGAATCAAGTCAACAATATTATGAAAGCATGATAAAGCACCAGTTTGCAAATGCATACAAAAACTTTGCATATTCACATAGTACAAAGAAAAAAAAAAGCCAGCTCCTCTCATCAAGAGAAATAGGGACAGAACCTCTCCATGGTAGAAACAATCAGGTGACTTGAGGTGACCACTCACCAAAACCTCACAACCCCTACCCAATCCCCCCCACCAATTTCATTGCAATGCCAATTCGATCAAGACCCATGTTAAAATAAATGTTATACCCCACCAAAAAACCCAATAAACATTTTTTTAAAATCCCTTATAGCCCTTAAGCGTACAAAAGAGCTATTTCCAAAATAGATTAAGAGGAACATTGTATGTTGCAACAGGACTGTAACTGAGGTGAGGTTGCATTATTTACTGTGTTGCATTCAGCTTGGTCATCACACAGAGGACTGATAAGTATTTTTGCTCATGTGACATTATTTCATTTTATAGTTTTCACTTGATGGAGAATAATCCACGCTGCTTCAGACTTCTGAGCAGAGGTTTAGATCCAATGATACCTTTTCTTTTCAGGCACAGGTGAAAAATATTTTGTGAGAGAGAGGAAAAACAACCACCAAGTTCACAGAAGTACTTCTCTTTGTGAAAGACTTTGGGTTTTTCAGGCTTGTCTTGTGCTTGCACAACTGATGAGGGAACAACAGCAGTGTTTTTAATCTTTTCCAATCAGAATTTCTTTAATCAAAGGTAAAAAGCAGTGAAGTCTTGCAGAAATATGAAAGGATTGTTACCCTGTGAACTGGGGGTCCTGGGAGGAGCGCCCAAATAACCAAGACGCAACAACACAAAGATGGGGAAACTAACTGGAGCACTCACTTTAAGCTAACGAGAGGCAGGGTAACTTTGCGGGGATCTTGTAACCCTATGTATACGGGGTCAGGCTGAGTCAGGAAGCACACCGAAATATGGAATTAACTGTGATTTTATTAAATACAGACAAACAGTGTATGCAACACACTCACACAAGTAACTATAGAAAATAAAGGTGTCAGTGGTATAGTGGGATTTTGAGAGGGATTTTGAAGTGGGAGATACTACACCTGTCCGAAGCCCGGAGTAGATTAATGAAGGGGTCCATAGATGCACAGTCTCAGATGGAGACCGAGGGGAAAGCTCAGCGGACGTAGTGGCAGCAAGGCTGGATATAGGTACAGAGCGATCCGAGGAAGCTCTCGGAACTGGGGGGTTTTGTAGGGAAAATATGACCGTGGGCTAGTCTGTACTTGGGAGAGAACAATGAGGTTTGGGCGCGAGACAATGTCTTTGAAAGGTCAGAATTTAACATGATTGAGTTAAGTCCGAATTGACAAAGGAATGGCCAGTATGCAGATGCAGCTCACTTGGGTGGGTAAGCTTCTAGCTTGTCAAGATACCTGCTCGAGACAGAAGGCTCTTTGTGTTAGCGTGCATCTTTAATGAAGTGTTTGTCTAGGGAGGTCTCCTAAAGCAAGATCTGGCTGAGTCTGGCTTGCCTAGGCAGAGAACGGAATGTACGGCAATTAATAGCCATGCCTAGCTCCGTGCTTGTTCGGGGGCCTCACAAACACTTGGCTGAGGGTGGCAAACTGAGACCGAATTGTGATATCAAAATGATATCTAATATCTAATGAAGCCAGGCCAGTTCACGGTGATAACAGGATATCCAGGGAATATCAACAAAATTGAAGGAGGAAAAAACCTTGATCTAAGTTTCCAAAGGCAGCTCCATATAGAGTAATCTAGACAGGATGTAATCAAGGCTTATGTCTCTGTAAACAGGTCTGACATCTCAAGGAAGAGTTGTTGCTGGTGCACCGGTTTTTGCTGGACAAATGCACTCCTGACCACAGCTGAAACCTGGGCATCCAGATTCAGCTATGAGTCTAGGAGCACACCTAAGCTTTAAACTTGACATTTCAGGGCAAGTGTAACCACATCCAGCACTGGCAGACCAACAGCAGTTCTTTCTTGTCTGGAATAATTTTCAATTTGTTTGTCCTCTTGAAGTCCACTACCAAACCAGCTGGTTCTCATTTAGCGCAGAAACAGCTTCCTTGGAAATGGATGGAAAGGAGAGATAGAGATGGGTGTCATCAGCATAACGTGACAGCCAACCCCAAAACTCTGGATAATGTCTCTCAGCAGTTTCATGTAGATGTTAAATAGCATGAAGGACAAACCTGAGCCCTTAAGGACATTGCAGGCCAATGACCGTGAATTTGATTATTTGTAAGGCACCTGCTTGCCCCCCGCCACCTTTTCCTCCTCTGATATCCTTGCATTACTCATCCCAGACTTGCAAGACTTGTGTTTAAAATGGACATTTTTTTTTCCTTTTGGGTGAGCAAATCTCCTTCCCACTGCTGGAGGCATGTTCTCTCTGCCATATGGTTGCACATTCCGCTGTGTAATTGCTGCTGATTGTTCAGATGCTCTCTTTACTCCTATCCCTCCTTTCTCAAGATGGTGACTGAAAGTAGCTAGAACCCCAGAAATCCATTTTTCTCTGTCTGAGGAGAAAGTACCAGTAAGCCTTTTAGCCTGCCTTTTCTTTTTCCTCTAGGAATGTTGGGGCCAGAGGCAAAGGAATGGGAGAGGGGAAACTCCTGAGGGGAATGGGAGGGGGATCACAGAGGGACAGGTATTTGTTGTTTTTCCACTTTTGTGAGAGTTCTATGCCCTGAACACTCACAAATATTGAAGGACCACCTTAATCTAAAATAATGTACAGTATACTTTGACCCTTGGTGTCAATCTTTACTTCCTGTGGTTCTTTCCCCCTCAGAAATCTTATTTGTGAGGTGTCTTCCACTTTCTTTGACAGCAAGACTAAACTAAAATATTTGCATTTTGAGTTGCTTGCTACATAGTACAACAAGGCAGTTTATATTCATTACAGGACTCATACCCCTAAATCTTGCTGATTCTACCTCATCTGTTACCAAATGGAAGCAAAATATTTGTAGGAGTTAGGATAATTAATATTGCCTATGAACAGGTGTGAGAGATTGGTGTACAGAAACACTGGCATCTGTTTAGGAATTCTGTCAGCAAACCCTGTCCATCTCTCTTGAGACAAAAAGGAAAACGGAGAACACTGCTTGCATGCCTCTCACAACAACTGAGACATGGAAAAAGGCTTTAATTTGAGCTCTTGTAAATGTATGTATAGAGGTGCATGAAGGCTGCACTTATTTGAAGAATTTGGTCTTTGTGCATTTTCATATGTGCTGACCTGGTCCACAACACATCTTGCACTGATCAGACTCCAGTTGTCCATTTCAGTTCCTGCTTATTTTGAATCAGTTTTTACCTCCAAATACAGCACATCATAATGTGTGCACATGTTTAAAACTTGTGTTTAAATACGTATTTACCTGAAAGTTTCATACATTTCATGCAGAAATAGGCTGGAACTGACATATGAGTGATTGCATAGCCAAGTGCTAGGGACAGTCAGTAAAATGATCTTCTCATTCTCTGGAGAGACAGGTCTTCCCTGAGAGTTTCTTGGTAATAATTTCACTTGAATCTCACAGAATATTTATATAATTTTGTTATAAAAACAAAAAGACGTGTAAGACATTATCCAAAAATAATTCACATCACAGAATTCTTATTGATATTAACACTATGTTTTGTTCATATAACTAATAAAAAAGGAACCATTGCTCTTAAAAGTGTCTGATGGCTGTCTGCCTTCTCTCATACGATTATATACAGCTGATCTTGACATTTCACCAGTCTGCATATTTCCACCAACCATTTTTTCAGCATGGGGGCAGATGAGTCACACTGGTATTTTTTGCTGCTGACAGACTCCTTACCAGTTTGTGATCCTTTTCTGAATCATATCAGCACCCTGTCATGGACACAAAGAGAACAAAGTATGTTTTAGGCATACTGTACACAAAGTGTTTGCTCCAAATTATTTTGTCATTGCACAACACTGTCATACATGCGAATATTCAGCTTAGTTAGCTTAAATGATTCTTACCCAGTTCACTTTAGTAGATTGCTTCAGAGAATTGGGAGAGTTAGAGAATAGTGCCATCCCAAAATAGGGAGTGGCATTATTTTCAAGGGACAGCCTTAATTTCTGTCAGAAGCAGGTAAATAGTGGCCACCAGCACATCTTTGCTGGCTGGTTGTACTAGCTAAGAGTCAAATGGGGGGATTTATTTCATTAGTTTTTAAGAAAAGTTACTCCCTTGTATGTTGAAAGGTATCTGCTAGTCATAGCATGTGGATTTTTTTCACCTATGTATGTTTCATTTAGTGTGCTTTGTTTTGCAGTTGGTCATTGAAAGGTGAACTCTGGCTTAATTCTTAAGTCCAGTTGCTCCTCATCTATGAGGAAATGTTGCTATGGAATGGAAAACAGATTAATTGTAAGGAATACAACATCCCTATTATGTGTAAGTTTGATAAAATGTTCATTGCTCCTCCATCCATTGGTCAAGAAAAGAGGGATAAGAAGTTGGCACACCTTTTACTATGTGTAAAGACTAGCTTATTTATTTATTTATTTGACTAGATTTATATTGCCCCTTTTTCCTAGGTTTAATAAAACTCAATAAAATTCATTTTAAAATATGAATTAAATAAGTAACTCAATTAAAAGACAAATTAGAATCATTCAAGAAAACCACACAGCAGATAAAAAGCAGTAAAATATCAGCACACCAAAATTAGAACCTCAGACCATAAGAGAAAGTCAGTAGGTCATAGACAGAAGTAGGGGAAAGTATTTAGTATGGGATATGTAGTAGAAACTTATATGTAGTATAAACATTCAGCTGCTTGCTTGTAACAAAGAATTTCTGCCAGAAACCGTTATGTCAACACCACCTGGACCTCACAAGATAGTACCAGTCTCAGTCAGCTTCCCAAGGTCATATCTGATTGCTTGCCGTGGGAACGGAGTGTAAAGCTATAATGCTTTGTCTCTGCAAATTGCCTTCAGTTTGAATCACTGAAGTCTTGTAGTTGCATCACACTCCTAATAAATCATGCACTAGCATTGTTACTTTTGTGTGTGTGATCTCAGTTCCTGACAGATATGAACCTTAAACCAGCAGCTGTGGGACAAAGACAAAAATCAGGACCTGAGGGAAAACTAGTGGATCCGTCAAGAGGGCAAGCCAGAAGCCAGAAGTCCAGAAAGAACAAAGTACACTGAGCAAGTTTTAAAAGTTGTATATCTTTCCTCATTCCAGATTACTGAATGACTACCCCGCATGAACAAAGTTAGTCCTGCAGCTGAGGATTCTAAATCACCTAGACACAGTTTAGTGTCTCATCACACAGGGCAAAAGCCCAAAGCCCAAAAGTTTGTCTCAACATGAACTATGGCATCTCTTGACTTCATGTTGAAATAACCAAACCGAATGTATAGCCTTCTCTAGCAGCAGTTTATTGGCTTCCATGTCAGTGTGGCAATGAGTTTGCTTCAAACTTTAAAATAGATACCCAAGGCACTAAACTAATTCTTGGATTCAGCATCTGGGCAGCAAATTCTGACTAAAACCTCAAAATATATTTTCTGCCCCTCTGGCATGTAAGACACCAAATACTACTGGCCTTTTCTCCCTATACATGAGCTATTTTTGTAGTTTCTCACCCCTTTCTGAAAACAGGAGAAATTTCCCACATTTCTCTACTGCAAATAGATTGGTGAAGGCATTTCACAGTAGGATGATAAGGGTGCTAAATACCAACGATACATTATCAGACAATCTTTGTTCTTTATAATTATTCAGGCGCTTGGCTATGCACTTGACATCATTGCATATGGAAAAGGTTATTTAGAGGGAGGGCAAGACTTCATGGGCTGATTACATCCTAACCATCCAGATATTGCTAAATAAACAGTGTGCCAATTTCAGGTAAAATTTTCTTGAAGGGGTAAATGCTTTTGTATCTCCTTTCACAGCAATCCATGAAATGATTGCTAATATTTAAATGTCCATGAAAATTTCTTCTCCTTTTTCTATGGTTCTAGCATCTTCTGATGAATCTTTTGTGAAGCTGTCCTTAATCTTAGAACAGAACAACATGGGCATCTCTGTGTCCCCTCTTAGCAGCTCCAAATGTCTGATTTTGATTGCTGATTATATCCAGAGCACTTTCAACCTCCTCGAGAGAAAAAATACAAATAGTGTCAGAGCTGATAATGACTATCCAGTCAAAACTAGGCTAATACTAGGATCCAACATTTTTACTGCTTAACTTCCTGTGACCTGACCCATCCATTTTTTTCCTAAATAATGTCCCTGAGGTCAGTGCAATCTTATGATAGAGATAATCTCTTAAAGCTACAGAAAGGTGTTTTCATAGTATATGGAGCGGGCTTTGATTGCTTCGTTAGTAGCAGCTAGCCCCCCTAAAAAAACTCTTAGAATTTGGAAAATAAAAAATAAAATAAAACTAACCCCAATTGGTGAACCCTTCTTATGATCACAAGGGAGAGTAGTGAGTACTCCTCATGATCATGAAGAGGGGAGTATGGAATTCATAATATGAAGCTACGTTACCACCGGACAGATCATTGATCTATATAAGTCAATGCTGTTTCAAATTGTACTATTCTTCAGGATATCAGAAAAATAGAGAAATTGAACCCAGGACCCTTTGCAGGGAAGGGTCTGCTGCCAACTCAGCTGCAGAATAATTGATTTATAGCCTTGTTTTCACTACTTAAATGACATAATTGTGGGGGCACACACAAATAGGGTACTCTACATAAGAGGTGACTAGAAGTCAGAAAGATAGGTCAGGTGCCACTGGTACCTTGCTGTGTGATTTGCAGTGGGCTAGCAAGGATTTCTGGTTATCAATTGTTTTACAACAGCAGCAGCAACAAAATCTCTCTGCCACTCCTAAATTATACTGCTGAAATGCAAAAAAGCTTTGGGGAAGGGGGATAAGCAAGCATGCATTTTTGTGTGAAATGACAAGGAGCTACATTCAGTTTTGGTATTCAGCAAATAAGTAAAGGTCTGTACTTGGAATGGTTTGTCTTATTATTTTTATTGCACTTTGTTCTAGCTGGGGGATCTCAAAGTAGCAGTGAAAAAGAAAGCATTTCCCTATAAACCTGAAGAAGTCTTCCTACTGCTGGCACAGAAGCTCATAGTGAGAGAAATTTGGTCCTAAAGTATTTAGGTAAACAGGAGTGAGTAAGGAATACTAGCCATGAGTGACCGACTCATAGAATCATAAAGTTGGAATTGACCTCATGAGTACAACCTTCTGCTCAATACAGGATCACCAGCAAAAGCATCCCCAGCTGGTAGTCCAGCTTCTTTTTGATCCACAGTCCTGGTAGGGCAGGAGTCCTGATCACAAGAAGATCCCCCGCCCCCGCCCCCACAAACTTATAGCACTTACAGCAAAGCTGGGGATTTGAGAGGAAGACATGGGGATGGTTGGCTGGGAGGCCAGTGTATGTGCTGAAACCTTCCTGTTCCTTAGCTCTTGTGCATTCAGAAAATCACTTGATTCATTTAGAAAACCCCTGCTTGAAGTTATATTTCTCTGCCTTCAGACAGTTGCATAACAGCTCACTCAATTGTTTCTATGTACAAAGGAGACCCATTCAGCTTTAGTATAGTATTTTTTTTTTAATGAGAATGCTCAGATTTATGAATTTATTTAGTTTTGACTTGGACCTTACCATGTTATGTTGTTCTAGCTTTTTCATTTCATTTTATTTTTATATCTTCTGTACTTTTTCTATCTTTCTTTATGTGAGCCACGTGATATTTTTTTAGGTGAGGTAATAATTTAATAAAGAAATATTTTCCTTATTGTTTTGTACCATGTTTATTTCACTGTACATTAACGCTTTCACATGTCATTTCCCTTTTAAAATCTATATCTCAAGCATATGAAACAACTGCAAGTTTATCTAAGTAGCTTCGCTTTTTAAATCCCGCTTCAAAAACTTATCTCTAATTCTGAATATTTTAGAAATAATGGCCCAGTTTTTAAAAGGCTAGTTATTCTGTTTCTACCTCATATTCCTTTTCTTGATCAGCTAATACAACTTTCTGAAAACTGTAGATCCATATGAAAAAACATGAAGGCAGCCGTTACCATAGCAACAGGAGCTTTGCAAAACCACTCAGTGCAGTACTTGTCACAAAATAGTTAAAATAACAAAAGGGAAATGAGCTCTGGTCTAGAACAACAGAAACAAAATAAGATCAGACTGTTAGAATTGTTGTAGAAGAGAAGCTATTACTCCCAAATGCAAATCGTTGAGTTTCAAGATCACTACAAAAAAGCCTGTGTGGTACAATGGTTAGAGCATTGGACTACAACCCTGGAGACCAGGATTTGATCCCCTGCTCACCATGAAAATCCACCAGATGACCTTGGGTGTGTCACACTCTCTCAGATACAGAAAACCCCGTGATAGATTCCCTTAGGATCACTATAAGTCAGAAACACTGATGGCACACAACAACAATATAGCCAAAAGAAGTGTGTTTTTTATTTCCCCTGAATATTGTGCTAGTGATACAGTGACACAAGACTAGGATAGCATGAATGGTACATTTTATAGGATTTTATGATTTTATCTTAAAAAAGAAGCAGCCACATACTGAGTCAGTGTCCAAAACAAAGACTCCAGGATGCCTTTCTTGTATATTTTATGTGGCTTAAGTCACCCGTTGATTATCATGAGCCCGTGGATTTCATAGAGGTTTTTTAGACAGGGAGTATTCAGAGGTGGTTTGCCATTGCCTTCCTCTGAGTATAGCCCACAGCCCCTGGTATTAAATGGTGGTCCTCAATCCAAATGCTAACCTGGCTTGACCCTGCTTAGCTTCAGATGGGATCTGGACTGGGCACTGCCTTGGAGGACCAGCCAGCCCAGCCCCCATTGCCATCATTTTCCTGCCCAGGTACTCCAAGAGGCCTTTCACCACTGTCTTCAGAGAAAGAGATGGTTTCTTTTGATAAAAGTAAGGTACAATATTAACTCTTATCAAAAAAAGGAACCATCTCCTTCATTGAGTAGAGTGGTGAAGGAAGAGAGCTTACCCTGGTCTGAGAAAATCTAAAGAAGCATCGATCATTCTTATTCTCTCAGCACTCCTTTGAGAGGAATGCCATTTTCCCATGCAGGCATTCAAAAAGGCTAGAAACTGTTGGAAATTAGAGTTTCCCAGAGTGTTAGCCCTATTTGGGAAATTCTATTGAAGCTAAAACTGTGAGGATTCATCCTCCATTAGCAAATAGCAGAAGAAACTCTGTCCAGTTCTATCTATAACCTGATCTCAGACTGACTGAAGAAATAAAACGCAGGCAGCTTCAGATTACAAACTTAAAAGACTTTACTAATGAATTCTACATCTACATATGTATTGGAGATCCTACTGCCTAGCTAGCTAAGAATGAATGCTTCGGTCACCATCTTTTGATGGATATGCGAAGCATGGTCAGAGAGGAGCAAGCGAAGAGTTCAGAGAGAGAGGAAGGGGGGGTCTCATTCTTTTATAGGACCAATGACCCAAGCAACTGTCCTGGGTCACATGATCTGATCACTTGAACACAGGAAGATGAAAGGTGGAGCTTTGGCATGCAAAAGAGAAAAGGTAGACCTCTGCTAACTATGCCCACTTGTTCTAACAACAAGATGGGGGGAAGAGAATGTGGAATTTTCCCAACAGTCCCCTTCTCATTTTCTTGACCCACATCAGGATCTTCATGCCTTCTTGTAGTCTCTGGAACTGGTCTCTTGGTAGGGGCTTGGTAAGAATATCAGCAATCATCATTTCTGTATTGCAGTATTCTAGCTGAACAAGTCCATTACGAGACATCTCTTGCACTTTATGAAAACAATGTCAATGTTTTCCTTGAGTGGCTTCTCACTTTCAGAAATCTTGATGCAGCTTTGGTTATCTTGCATCAAAATGGTCAGCTTGGGCTCTGTTAGGCCAAAGTCCAGAAGTAAATTATGCAGCCATTTTATATCATCACATGCTGCTTTTGCAGAAACACACTCAGCACCTGTGGAAGAATCTGCAATGGTGGATTGCTTCTTACTTGACCAGCTTATGGCTCCTCCACCATAAAAGATCAGGTTTCTGCTGGTTGATTTCCTGTCTGCTAGATCTACAGCCCAGTCCGCATCTGCATAGGCAACCAGTCTGGTTGGTCACAGGCGGGAAAACATCAGCTTGTAATCTGCAGTTCCTTTCAAATATCTGGCAACTCTTTTCACTGCAATGAGATCCCTTTCAGTAGGAGAGTTAACCATAAGATACCAACAGCATTTGCAATATCAGGTCTAGTGAAATTAGCTATGTATGGTAGCTTTCCAACTGCAGTTCTATACCTGTCTCCATTTTTCAAAGGTTCACATTTCTCAGTGTCCTTTAAGAAACCCACTTCCATTGGGGTTGGCATAGTTTTGGATCCTTTATTTCAAACAGTCCAGAAGATCAATTATCTTCTGTTTCTGGTTAAGATAGAAGCTTCCATCACTGCTTCTTTCTATTTGTACTCCAAGATAGTGTGAGATGTCTCCCAAATTCTTGATATCTGTCTCTTTCTTGAGATTGTTGACTATCTCCTCACTATCTGCTTTATCTTGACTGCACAGGATCAGATCATCAACATAACATGTAATATAAGTCCATTTATTGTTTCTGAATCTTTTGTAATCACACTTGTCAGCAGTGCCTGGAGTGAAGCCTTCTTTGACAAGAAGCTGGTTTAACTTCTCACTCCATGCCCTGGCAGCCTGTTTCAAGCCATAAATGCTCTTGTTCAATCTGCATACAAGATGCTCTTTCCCAGGAACTTGAAATCCTGGAGGCTATTCCATGTACAATTCCTCATCTGGTTGTCCATAAAGAAAAGCTGTTTTAACATCAAGATGCTGAACATGCATTTTCTTAGAGGCTGCAACAGCTAGAAGAGTTCTGATGGTGGTATGTGTGACTACTGCAGCATAAATCTCGTTGTAATCCTCACCAAATTCTTGGGTGTATCCCTTTGCCACGAGCCTGGCTTTGTACCTCTGAATCTCCCCTTCTGCATCCTGTTTTGTGGTAAAGACCCATCTGCAGCCAACTGCCCTTTTTCCTTTTGACAATTCTGACAAAGTCCATGTTTTATTTTTATATAAAGATTGCATCTCCTCAACAACAGCTTCCACCCACTTCTGAGAATCTGACTTTGGTAGTCCTTTTATCTTTTGCCAGTCGGAGGGTTGTGGAATCTTCTCCTCTGTGGCTAGATAAGAGAATCTGTCAGGTGGTACACCTCTGTTGCTGCGTTCAGATCTTCTTACCTGGACTTGGATACCTGGCTCTGCTTCTTGAGGCCGTTTGGTTCCTCGTCCTCTGGCTGGTTCACCACATCTGTAGCCCCTTCTGGATGCAAGACATCTGGAGGATGGTAGAGTGTCACATACTCTGGTTGCTGGTGGGAATCCTTCCACTGCAAACAAATCTGGATAGACATCTTGGTTTGGATTAGATTTGGGCTGTGGCCTTTCATCGACATAAACAGCACTTGTTAATTTTATTGTACGCCCATCTGGATTAGAATTCGGTAACCATTTCTAGCATAACCAACAAAAATTCCCTCTTCACTTCTACAGTCAAGTTTGTCTCTTTTCTGCTTGGGAATGTAGGTATATGCTTTACTTCCAAAGACTTTGAGATGATTCAGTTTGGGCTTAGTCCCATTCCATAACTGAAATGGAGTTACATCTCTGGATTTGGTTGGAAGTTGTTGCACAAATATGTGGCAGTCATAATAGCTTCAGACCAATAGCGTTAGGCATGTTAGCCTCTAAAAGCATTGTGACTGCCATCTCTCTGAGAGCTCTGTTCATTGTTCTGCCAGCCCATTCTGTTATGGAGTGTAAACTTAGGTAGTTTGATGCTCAATGCCATGTTCTTTTAAAAACTCATCAAACTCTGCATTAACAAATTCACTTCCATTGTCAGAACGTAGGCTTTTAGGTTTAATCTTTAAGTTTACACTCCAGAACAGAATGGGCTGGCAGAATGAATGAATGTAAAAGGTCCAGTGGCTTGGTGGATAGTCTGTCAGCAACTGGTGGATGTGAAGCTCTAACTGCCTTTGCCTTTAAACGGTCTATGTATTTTTCATTGTTAGAGCATGGTTTGAAATTAAAGTCTCTAGCAAGTTCTTATTGGCCAGTCTCTTAATGCATTCTACATTTCTGTGACCAAATCTGTGATGCCACAAGTTCAAACAGTCTTTGTGATTGCATTGGACTACATTATTTGCAAATGAATTAAAACTTGCATTTGGTAACAATCACCTTTTAGAATTCCCCAAAAAATTAAATCTCTGCCATGAAAACCAAAGCAGGACTCCTTTTTGAAAATGACTCTGTTTCCCCTTGCTGTAGTGGTTCTGACATTATAAAGAGAGGCTTTTAAATCTGGCACATAATAGGCATCAGGAATTCTTAAAGTCTCTATCCTGTTGGGGCCAAGTTTTGTTTGCAAAAGGACTGTGCCTTTCCCTTTTGCAAGCACTGGTTGCCCATTGGCAAGGTAAACAGGAAAATTTATGCTTTTATCAAGATCCACAAACGGTCTCTGCGATTAAAATAGTGACTGCTAGCACCACTGTCAATAACAATCATATCATGATGTTATTTTCAGTAGATTGAAGTAGTTGTTCATTAATTAAACCAACATTAACATTTGAGGAAAATCTCTGCTTGGAGTTAAAAGTTGACTTAAAATTACTCTTGGCATTTGGCCTCTGCTGCTGTTTTCTAGGCTTATGGCTCCCTTTTGTTTTGGGTGAAGAAGAGGCTTTGATATGCAAATTTTCTGCAGCGAGTTTTAGCGAGCTGTGTTTCAACAGCTTTTGCTCCAAATTTACAATTCGTCAAATTTTTCCTATTTTGATATTCTATAACTTCAGCAAAAGCAATTTGCAAAGTCATATCTCCCTTAATTTGCAAAGCATCAATTATTGGCCCATAATATTCAGGAAGACTAGCCAAAAACAGTCCAAGTTTCACAGATTCTGGAAGAGTTTCTCCAGGATGTTGAAATCCAGACAGTGTAGTCATAAATGTGTTAATATGCTCATTCAAACATCGAGGATTGGACAATTTTGTATTTGCAAGTCTTATTATAATACCACTTTGATTTGCAATACTGGGAGAATCAAATAATTTCTTCACTTTTTCCCATATTTCTTTAGCACTTTTCAAATCTCTGATATGGTAAATAATGCTTGAATCAATTGCTAGGCAAATATAAGCTGCTGCTTTCTCATCCTCCTGGTCAAATTGCTCTTGTTTTGCCTTTTCTGTGGGCCGCTGTCCTTTCACAGCATTAAATAGTCCCATTGCAGTTAATTGCATTTGCACGTTCCATGACCAGGTTTGGTAATTACTCCCCTTTAACTTTTCAGTAGTAAGAAATGGGTTAGGATGAGCTGAAGCCATCTTTTCTTAATCTTCTACTGTTTAAGCAGTCAGTCTCCAGGGCCACATGGCCAAGTGGTTATCAGACAAAGCACTGGAGTCTTGGGCCCATAACCCCAAAAATGTTGGAAATTAGAGTTTCCCAGAGTGTTAGCCCTATTTGGGAAATTCTATTGAAGCTAAAACTGTGAGGATTCATCCTCCATTAGCAGATAGCAGAAGAAACCTGTCCAGTTCTGTCTATAACCTGATCTCAGACTGACTGAAGAAATAAAACAAACGCAGGCAGCTTCAGATTACAAACTTAAAAGACTTTACTAATGAATTCTACATCTACATATGTATTGGAGATCCTACTGCCTAGCTAGCTAAGAATAGAGATAGCTTCGGTCACCATCTTTTGATGGATATGCGAAGCATGGTCAGAGAGGAGCAAGCGAAGAGTTCAAAGAGAGAGAGGAAGGAGGGGTCTCATTCTTTTATAGGACCAATGACCCAAGCAACTGTCCTGGGTCACATGATCTGATCACCTGAACACAGGAAGATGAAAGGTGGAGCTTTGGCATGCAAAAGAGAAAAGGTAACCCTATGCTAACTATGCCCACTTGTTCTAACAACAAGATGGGGGGGAGAGAGAATGCTGGAATTTTCCCAACAGAAACAGTGCTGCAGTGGAGAGAGTACAAGGTGTCAGGGCTTCTTTTAGGTTTTCCCAGGACAGAATAAGCTCTTGCCTTTCACCAATCTATTCAGAAAAGAGGATAGTTCCTTTTTTGCTAAGTTATGGTACACTATTTACATTGATCCGTGGATAAATTGACTCACATTTTTTGGGTGATTTTTTCAAAAAATGTTAGACATCAGTATATACAATATTACCAAAAAAAAAAGAAAAAAAAAGGAATAAATTAGTTGAAATGAAGTTGAAACAGATTGCATTGTTGTTTCACATATATTGCATGTATTGTTGTATCACTGGATACAACATACAGTATAAACCATCACCTAGGTGGTCCCTCAAGCCCAGTACTGTCCACTCTAACTGGCAACAATGGCTCTCCAGCTTTCAAGCAGGATTAATTCTTCAGCCTACTAGAGACCTCTGGTATATCCTGCTGGTCCCTTATCCAAGTACTAGCCAGATCCAAGTCTGCTTAAAAATCTCAAAATCAGACAAGACAAGGAAGATTCAATGCAGTATCATGGTACATTAAACTTAAGTTTCTTTGAATACTCTTTTTCCCCATATAATATATATTACATAAACTCTGGGATCTTTTTGTCTTGCTATGTTGATTACAACTTTGAGAAGGCATCAAGGGTGTTGGTCTAAGGGTAATTGGCTGTGTGAGGGCTGAATGGAGGCTAGACTGAGGGTGCGTTAGCACTCTTTGTATCCATTGTGTGAAGGCCCAGGTGCTCTGCCTGAGCACAAGGTTCCCAAGGGGACAGGGCTGCTGCTGAGAGTTGAGAGAGGAGGTAGCAACCACTATACAACTACAGCCTCAGTCCTCAGAACTTGATGAATAGATGAGGCTAACAAGGGTGCTTACGTGGGTGTTGAGTGGGGGAGTTTGAGCGGAAGGCCCGGTTTGTTTTTGTTTTTCAATTGACTGTCTAAATTGTTGAATATGGGTAGTGAGGGACCTGCTACAGTCACCTGCAACAGCATGTTTGTTTTTTTGCTGGAGGATGTGGTTGGATACACCTATACAAGTGCAAGTTGGTGGCCCTATTGGAAGAGAAGGTCCAGCATCTGCAGGCTTGTGTTTCTAACCTATTAGGAAAGATAATGTTGTGGCCAGAAAAGAGACGAAGACCAGGTTTCCAGGGAAAAATCAAAAACCCTTTTATTGTTAACAATTTACTTGCGCAAGGACGACAGCTATTTCCAGGACTGTCGCGCAGATTAATTAAAACACCTAAACTTTATACCTTTGGTCAACAACATTAGCAATCAATCACATCTAGAACTTAGCCCAACCCAGAACAGGAGAACAAAGACTTCAGTTACTAATTGACGCAAAATGATGCATATGGCCAAAATGAGGTAGCAGGGAGTATGCCTGACTCCCGCTTAGTTCTCAAATGCCTGAGTGAGTGTTGCAAGACCATTCCTAAAATTGAGATAAGACAAAGACATCTGCTGTTTCACTCAGAAACTCAATTCAATTCGCTTATTTTCCTATTCAAGTAGCAATTCCCTGGATTTAACCCCTTCAATAAGGATTTCTTGGATAGGACAGAGAGGACCATCTTGATTATAGAACACATGGGAAACATCACTGAGGAGGAAGCCACTTTCCAAACACAGGACAGGCACTTCGAGGAATGTTACATGTAGAAGTAGAAGGGCCAGGAACCAAAGAGAGAGTTTGGAGCTACAGAATTGATTCCAAGCTCACCCTTTTATTAATGAGGAAATGGGATAGCAGCAAGAGCAACAGGGTCAATGTTACCCGGTTTACTGGGGGTCCCATGAGGGACACCAAAATGTGCTCAACTATAGGTGGGGAAAATTAGCTCTGAGCACTGCTTTAGTGAGAGGCAGGGTAATGTAGCAGGATCTTTAACCCTATGTTTACAGGGTCAGGCCACGTCAAGAACTAGGCAAAGTTGTTCCAATTGAAAGATTTTATTAAAACAGGCAAAAATATCAGTACTCAGCAACACATGCACTCACGCACACATCCAAGAGCTAACGGAAGAAAGCTAAGAAAAAGATAGAGATTTTGTAGGGATTTTCTGGGTTTCTGGGTGTCCTGCAGTCTGGATAAAGAGGAATAGAGAGCGATGCTGGGGTTCTGTGTGGCTCAGCACGTGGAGCTGAGGGAGGCTCACCAAACAGAGCGACAGAGGTTCGAGAAGCAAGTCACGAGCGTTCCACTCAGGAACTCAGACAGGGGGTTTTTGTAGGGTAAATTGTACCTGGAGGGTAGCCTTCTCCCAAAGAGAACAATAGGGAATTTAGTGGAGACAAAGCCTCCGAAAGGTCAGAATCAGAACTGATGAGATTTAGCCAGCACTGCCAATTGTTAGAACAATATGTAGATGAGGAGCGCTTAGCATTTGTATAGAGCAAGCAGTTTGGGGCTGAGAGCCCTTGCATTTGCTTAATGGGCAGCTGTGTCTGGAGGGCACTACTGACTGTGCGACAAAGGTTGTTTACTGGCCTAGACCTAGCTTGCATAATTAAGGCCATGCGGCTGTGCCTGCCTACACAGGCTCTCCATGACCCTTTCAGACATGTGGAATTCACCTTATGGAGTGCCACGTGGGAATATTAACCATAACCAATATGAAATTGTAGACCTTGGGCTCAGGCTAGACAATCGCGGTAACATCAGCCTGAAGAGAATATCCAGGTGACCCTGGAAGAATCTGCACAGCGAGTAACCCCTGCCAAGCTGCAGAGGAGATGAGTGATGGTGGTTGGGGACTCCGTCCTGAGAGGAGCAGAAGAAACAATTTGCAAGCCTGACAAAATGAATTGTGAGGTGTGCTGTCTCCTTGGGGCCAAAATTCACAATGTAACAGAGGGGCTGACAAGACTGGTCAAGTTCACTGATCAATACCCCTTACTTTTGGTTCACAGCTTTCAGGTTATCACAAAGGATTATAAGGGTATGGGTAGGAAGCTGAAGGATCTTGGTACACAGATTATAATTTTATCTCTCCTCCCTGTTGAGGACATGGCCCATGAAGGGAAAAAAGAGGTGAACAACTGGCTCTGCAAGTGGTGTCGCCAGGAATGATTTGGCTTCTTAGACCATGGTCTGCAATTTCACAAGGATGGCCTTCTGGCAAGGAATGGGGTGCACCACACAGCTATTGGCAGTAATGTTTTTGCTAGGAATCTCACAAATCTGATCAGGAGGGCTGTAAACAGAGATCTGGTGGGGAGGGAGATAGTATTATTCAGGGCAGGAATTCAGCAAGTGCTGGGAAGAAAAGTCCAAATGTTATACAAAGAGCAGGCCAAGTAGTACCAAGTAAAGGTCTTGTGGGAAGGGCACACGGTCTTAAATGTCTCTACACTAAGGCATGGAGCAAGGGAAATAAACAAGATGAACTAGAACTCTTAATACAACAAAATATGATATAATTGGTATCACTGAAACCTGATGGGATGACTCTCATGATTTGCAGATGATTCCTAATTGGGAGTAGTTACTAATACCCCAGAGGACAGGATCAAAATTCAAAATGACTTTCCAATGATTATTTTTCATATCTTTATCCATCTTTTCTAGTTTTTCTGGTGTAAGATACCATTGAAACATCATTTTATAATAATTTTCTTTGAGATCATAGCAAAACACATTTTTAATTTTTTTTTGTCCATAACTTTTCCCATTGATTCATATCCAAAATTTTCCTTCCTTCATCTATTCTTCTTCCGTATCAATTTTTAACAGAAATTTATATAGCTTTGCAATTGGATGTTCCTCATTAGTACATAACAGTAATTCAAAGTCAGATTTATTCCATTCAAACTCTTTATTCTTCTTATCTCCTTTAAATATTATCTGAAATTGCCAATGTGTAAGCCATTGGATATTAAAACCTTCTTGCAGTTGCTGTAAAGGTTTCATTATATAATCCGTATCAGTCTTTGTTAGCAAATCATAGTATGTCCTCCAGCATTGGTCTCATCTCATTTCTATCCTACAAAAGGCTTCTTGTGGAGATATCCAAAGTAGTTTTTTGGGGGTATAATTTTGGCTTATATTTATTCCAAAGTTTCTGTAAGGCATGCCTAATACAGTGATTATTAAAGGCCACGTTGACCTTAACTTTATCGTATCATAAATATATGTGCCATCAACATCTTAAGCCCTGTTCTTCTAGATTTAAAAGTTTAATGTCTTGTAACATAATCCATTTTTTAATCTGCATTATAGATGCTGCTGCAAAATAAATTTTTAAGTTTGGTACTCCAAGATCTCCATGATCTTTAGAATCTTGTAGAACTTTAAATCTTATTCTAGATTTTTTGCCTCCCCAAGAAACTTCAACAAATCTTTTTGCCATTAAATAAAAGATGTTTCTTTAGTCAATACAGGAATCATTTGGAAAAGGAATAACATTCATTTTTATTGCAGAAATTTTTCCTAGCAAAGACAGATTAAGTTTTTGCCATTTTTCCATGTCACTCATAATTTGTTCCACATTTTCACATAATTGTTTTCATATAATTGATATTTCCAGTTAAGTAAGTTCATGAATATTTAACATTCTTTTCAGTTTTAAAGCTAGTTTTCAGTTGCAACTCATTATTTTCTCCATTCCTTATATTCTTAGTCAAAATTTTAATCTTTTCCTTATTTATCTTCAACTAGCTTTCCAAATTCCTTTAATTCTTCTTGCAACTTCACTATTGATTCCAATGGATTTTGTAACATAATCACCAAGTCATCTGCAATGGCTCTTAATTTAAATTCTTCTTTTCTGATTTTAACTCCTCTTATATCAGTATTTTATCTGATGGATTGGATCATTCCACTACATGTGGCAGACATGTGAGACGGCTAAGCAATTTTGGAATAAAATCCAAAACATAATGCAACAAATCCTGAAATGCTCAATTACTAAGAAATCTGTGTTATATTTGCTAAGTATCTGGGAAGAAAGTACCAACTTGGAAAAGAAACAACAGAAAATTATACAATACATGTTACTTGCAGGAAGATTAGTCTATACAAAACACTGGAAAAAACTGGAAATCTCATCTATATCTGAATGGTTCAATAAGTTGATGGAGATAGCACAAATGTACAAACTAACAACTAGATTAAAAGGTCAAACAGATAATAAGTTTTTACATGAAAGGAAAGCCCTAATTGACTACCTAAGAAAAATGGAGGGTGAATTGACAATAATAGGTTTTTAATATGTAAAATTCTAACAGATGTATTTCTTGTTTGTCATATGCAGCATGAGAAAGATATTTTGAAAATAATGGATTATTTTAAATTACTGCTTTTCTAGAATATTTATGTTGTTTTCGTACTCTATATTTTAAAATGAATATTATTTTAAAGTTATTCTCAACTTCCAGAAGTAGATGATATGACAGAAGACTTATTAAAGACTTAGCAATGTTATTGGTGAAAATAAGTTGTTGGTTTAGATTAAGATAGGTATTATAATTTTTATATGTATTGGTATTTTGTAATGATTTTTTCTTTTATTATATTTGGGGATATATTTTACAGATCCAACAATAGATCCTTCACCATTTTGGTTACCCTCCTCTGAACATATTCCAGCTTGTTAATATTCTTCTTGAATTGTGGTGCCCAGAACAGGACACAGCATTCCAGGTGGGAGTCTGACCAAAGTAGAGTAGAGTTGGTACCATTACTTCCCTTGACTGAGGCCATTTGCACATGGTGGGGCTAAGTAGCTTTTGGGACAGAATGGCAGAGGTTGGTAGGTTGTATTTCCGCATGATGTTGTCACTATCCTGTTGCCATCCCATCCCCAAGCATCATGCTGGCACAGTTTTCACAAAACAGAAAAAAGCCATTTTGCGGCTGCGATTGTGCAGCTCTCTTGTCGCCCCGGCCATGTGGAAGCTGCAGAAGCGCATTGGACATGCTTCCTTCCATAAACAGCAATGGAAAATGCCCGACTGCATTGCAGAAGGAAGAGGTGGTGCCATTGAGCTCCCTTCTGCCTGCACTGAGCAGATACAGAGGGGACTGTTGTTAACGTGCTCCCTTCTGCACCCAGGACTGCAGCTCAATGACATGGAAGAGTATCAACGTGCAAAAATGGCCCAAGGCACTATACTCCTCTTGATGCAGCTCATAAAGGCATTAGAATTTTTAGCTGCTGAATCATATTGCTCAATGATGTTCAGCATGTGGTCTACGGAGACACTTGGATCCTTTTCACAAGTGCTGTGGTCACACCAGATGTCGCCTATCTTATATCCGTGAATTTTATTTTTTCTGTCCCAGTGTAGTACTTTACACTTCTTCCTTCTAAAATTCATTTTGTTATTTTTGCCCCAGCTTTCTAATCTGTTAAGATCATTTTGAATTCTGATCATGTCCTCAGGATTGTTAGTTACCCCTTCTAATTTGGATTCATCTTCAAATTTGGTAAAAATGCTCTCTATTTCCTCATCCAAATCATTGATAAAGATGTTGAATAGTACTGGGTCCAGGACAGAACCTTGTGGCACCCGACTCGTCACCTCTCTTCAGGGTGAAGAAAAGCCACTGGTGAGCACCCTTAGGGTCAGTCAAGCAGTTACAAATATACTCTCATGTGTAATCTGCCTTTTGACTCACAAGAAAACACACAAGATATTACCAATGTATTTAATGAAGCATATTAAGGTTGATCACCAATGCTTGCTGAATCTAACTTTTCACATCATGCATTTTGGTTATATCTTGATAAGCATATTTGAATACATTCTATTCCTATTGGTAATCTCTGTGTATCTTCCCCCTTCCCCAATTTCCACTGATCACCTATATGCCTTCATTTTCATACTTTGATCTAATGCATCTCTGTTATTTTTGTTATTTATTTATATAGCTTTACATTGGCCAGGGTCCTTCTGTTCTCTGTTACCAAACACTTCTTCTCTTTCACTAGGCTGCAATTCTTTGACAGCTTCCCTTTGATATGCAATACACGCAATCCATAGCTTAGGAACCATATATAATAAATTGCTAGTTGATTGCTATACTTTAAAACTAACAATTAACCCAGCTGTTTTAACAGCTTAACTAAACACTCACTACAATAATCTAAGTTAAAACACTAAGAGGATGACCTATAACAATAATTTTCTAATACTATATATTTTCCACAATAATGGATGCGCAATATTGTCAATTTTTACTGAGAGGAGTGTCTCTGTGAAATATTATCAACAAGCTATCCATAGTGATTTTATTTCTGGCAAAGGATGTATTTTTGCATCTTGTAATTTCCACTTTTGTGTTTTTGTAGTATTTACAACTATATATTGTTCTCATTAAGTATCTGTGAAGCCTATATCTTTTATCATATGCTCACAACTATATTGTCCACAACAAGTATCTGTGAAGCCTGTATCTATTATCACTGTTGACTATTGTTACAATACATATTTATTTATGTATACATAAGTGTTATTTACTTTATATTTATATATCTATATATTTATATGGATTAATCATTAATTAATCAGCATGGTTCATATAGTTTATTTTTTTGTCATTCACCTGTTATTGGTTGTCTTGAATAGTGTTTTAGAAGCTGTTGTAGTTGTTTGTGTGTATGTGTGTGCGTATATATATATATATATATACACACGCATACACATATATATACATATATATACACGTTTGTTTTTGAGAAACGGATCTTGACTTTTTTCGGGATCATGACATTCCTTTCTAAGTGCTTAAAGGCTGTCTGTTTAATTAACTGCTCTAGAATCTTTCCAAGTATTGATATTAGGCTGACTGGGTGGTAATTTTTGGGGTCCTCTTTTTCCCCTTTTTGAGGATGTGGACAATATTTGCTCTCCTCCAGTCTGCTGGAAGTTCTGTTCTCAAGGCATTTTCAAAGATTATTGCCTGTTGCAGGAGGCCAGAGAACGCAGAGACCACAGAGTTAGAAAAAGAGAAATTTATTATGCCCGGGCTATTGGCTGGATTTCTCCAAAAAACCAAGAGCCCCGAATGACAATTCCACAGCTCTTTCATAGACCAAGATCGCAGGTGCAAAGCCCCTCTTCCTCGTTCAACCTTCCCAGAGCCATAAACACAGTATATTATTACTTCCTCTTTTCCCAGCTGCAATTTCGGAACTGTCGACCTTTTTACCCGACCCTTTACAATAGGAACCGCGCCTATCTAACAGGAATCTTGCCTATCTCCAACTACCTCTACCAGTTAATTAACAAACAATACAATGGCTACGTGACCCTTTTACCCATACTAAATCTTCCTCCGTTCTGCTAACTCAAGCCCCCCAGCTCTACTACATCCCCCCCCTTAAATGCATAATTTCTATACAATTATAGCATTTTGTATTATTAAATCACAAAATAGCATCATGTTGGGCCATCAGCGCATACAGAGCTGCTGTCTTACTGGAGGTAATTTGAAGTATATTACTTATACAATGAATAAAACAAGGAAAGCATAAACATAATAACGGTATTATTAATACCACCGGCAATAGGATCACAAACAATGCTTTTAA